>CAIGRS010152149.1:0-11603 GCA_903798395.1 Fraxinus floribunda | reverse complement strand
TAAGATCTTCAAAAATCTTCATATTCCTCGTCATCCATACATGGCACACAGTGATAGCAAGTGCAATTTTTCTGGCTTTGCTTTGCCAAGAAGTACCTTGGGTTTCCTCCTTGATCCACTTCAACGCTCTAGACAATGTCGTCAACGATCTCGTAATCCCAACCAAGCTCTAATCTGACCCCAAGTGTCCGAAGTCAATGAACACTGAAAGAATAAGTGCTAGTTCGTTTCGGCGTGTGCTCCAAAAAAACACACAAGTTCTGTCAATATATAAGTATAGCAGCCTGTCCCTTATAAGAAGCTTAGCTTGTGCACCCACAAAATAAAAGAGTGCTTTGGAGTGATGTAGGACCTCCAAACCTCCACCACCCAAACTTTTTTCACCCGTTTCGGCTTGAAGAACTCATAGGCTCCGGCCATGCGAAACTGCCTAGCAACTGTCCAGTTCAACAGCCTGGGCAGTTCGTTCCTGTCCTTTGAGCTACTCCCGAATTTCCAACAGCTTCTTTAGCAATGGAGAATCATTTTTCCATGTCGTGCATTCCTAAATGTCGGTCCTTCGTATGTAGACTTGATTTACCCACTTAATCCAAAGCGTGTCTTCCTTGCCATGAATATTTCAAAGTGATTTGGAAAGTATCACTGAATTCCAGCATTTAATGTCTCTAAATCCAAGCTCTCCCTCATGTTTCGGTAAGCAAATGTTACTCGAAAAAGACTAATGACCTTTGAAGCAACCGACATATCTCCGAAGCTTGATAAACAATTCATCAAGATACCAACCAAAATTATGTCTTCTCCAGCAAAAAGCATCAAATCATCTACAAATGCCAAATGGGTAATCTTTAGAGGACCACATTTAGGATGTAAATTGAACTCACTATTCTTGGTAGATATCACTTCAACATTCTTGAAAAATATTCGAGGCATAAAATAAACAAAAAAGGTGATAGAGGATCCCGTTAACGAAGTTCATTTCTTTCTTTTATGAATCCATGAAGGCTACCATTAACTGATATATAGTGTGAAGGAGTAGTAATGCATTCCATCATCCAATCTATAAATTTTTTGTTGGAAAACCCAAACCTTGAAGCACATTTTTAAGAAAGTTTTAACTGACGGAATCATATGTCTTCTTCAAATCAATTTTAAGAAAGCATCTAGGAGCCACTCTCTTGCGATTATATTGCCTCAAAAGCTCTTGAGCTAATGTATATTCCCTGTCATGCTCCCACCTTCCACAAATGCGGCTTGTGCTTGATCAACAATAAACACAAGTATTGGCCCCAAACGAGAAGCTAGGATCTTAGTGATCACTTTGTAAAACACATTACAACATACAATTGGTCTATAGTCACCCACAGATATTGAGTGATTTACCTTTGCAACTAATGCAATAATTGTATGATCATTTGCTTGAGAAGAGACCTGGAAGCAAAAAAAAAAAAAAAATCAATCGCCCCCATGAACTCATTACCAACAATATTCTAAGACTTCAAAGAAAAATGATGTGTACCTCGGCGACTTATCATCCCTAATCCCAAATAAAGCATCTTAGATTTCTTGCCTCGAAATATCCCGAACAAGCATCATAGCATTCCCTTCCGATACACGGGTCCAATCCTCAAAATCTCGAAATCAATGGGCTGCCCAAAACTGTCTTGTCCTAGCAATTTGCTATAAAAGTGAATGAATTCATCCATCACCTCTTTTTTGAGAAGAAGTGTATGTTCCATCCCTTTTAAGTACAGCTACAATTTAGTTTCTTTTTGTGTTTCTCTTGACTACAGAGTGAAAGAACTTAGTGCATTTGTCACTGTTCTTCAAGTAAGCACACTCTGCTTGTTGGTAATAAAACACCTTTCTGCTTCACATAGACACATGGTTTCTTTCCTCAAACGTGCCACATCACTTTGTAGTTGAATATTGGTAGGATCATCATGTAATTCCTTTTGTGCCAATTCCGAACTCCTAGTAGCAATTTTGGCCCTCGAATAGATATGTGCAAAATGTTTGTCATTGAGCTTCCTTAGCACCCCTTTTAAGACTATGCAACTTCTTACAAAGTGCAAATTGTTTCGTTCCAAGAAACTCTTGATTCCAACAATTTTGTACTAAACCATGGAAGTCTTATGATTAGTCCACATATTGAAAAATCTAAAAGGTTTGCTCTTGCTTCCATATTACACAAAAAGCGAAACAATACATGGAGTGGTTGGAGAGGCATCCCGAAAGTAGAAAATCAGCAAAACTATTGAATCCTACTTGCATCCAAGCATCATTCACCATGGGCTTATCCAGTTTACTCCAAACCAAGTTATTTGTCCAAGTGTAAAAACACCCAATTAATCTGACATCTGTAAGCCCAACTTTTGGACAACAATTTTCAAAATCTTTCACCTCATATGAGGTAACATCCATTCCATTGCAGTTTTCATCAAATTTAAGCATACTGTTAAAATCCCCCATAATCAACCAAGGCAAGGCACAATTCAAGTCAGTCACCATGATGTTATTCCATAATGGCCAACGACTCACAATAGTAGGTAATGCACAAACAAAGCTAACTCGAAATTTAAGTGATGTTACCTTACAAGTGGCTGTGCAATGGATGACTTGTAGTTTAGTCTCCAACACTTCTTAATTGACTTTCAAGGGATTCCACATAATCAAAATTCAGCCAGCTTGGTGAGTGAGAAAATTATTCACATGCACTAATCCACCGAACTGATTACACCTAACTCTATCTAACTTCGATTGTCCCAACCTTTTTTCCAAAATTGCCATTACATCAATGTTGTTGCTACATGAAGTTCCAAACCCATTTGTTTTAGCCTTAGGGGTAGGTTCCAACCCCTAATGTTCCAAGCTCCGATCTTCCTGACGATATAAGGAGGGCATTGGCCTTTCTTTTATCCTTCTTAGATGTTGCAATAAGGGTAATAAGTTTCATCCAATTTCCCTTTAAGTTTCTCATTTGAAGCCACCTTTAGACTTCGAATTTCACTAGTTGTAGCTCTTGTTTCAACATTATGTCCATTTTGCTTGCTGGTCAGTTTATTACTCCTGTCCACAACTGTAAATGGATTATTCACATCATCTCCCTGACCAGTTTGCTGCATTTCAAACTTATCCACACAATTTTCCGTCCCAACTGCCCTAGTTATGCCTGTAGTCGGATTAGTAATTACTGTAGTCACCACATCCTGTTTCAAACTAGGCTGCCCAGTCGACACGCATGCTACCGTAGTGTGGCCGAACATTTTGCAAGTTGAGCAAAATTTCGGTTCATGCTCGTAACAAACTTGTTGCTCTCGACTTTCCATTAGGTAACCTCATCTTAACCAACCGGATCAACTCCTTCGAAGCATCAACTTCTACAAGAATTCTAGCATATGAAAAAGGCCCCTTTGTTGTCGTGAGTAAATGGGTTGAAATCGGTTTCCCAATTTTAGATGCAACCTTACTCAAAGCCATTGGATTCCAACATTCCAATGGAAGCCCCAGTAACGTTATCCACGCCGGCAAGGAAGTCTCCTAAATACGAAATATGGTCCACCTTAAAGAACTTGAAGTCTATCATCCACATTCTCAAATTTAAAAACTAGCCAACCGCTTTGATGCACGAAATAATGATATTTCACCCTCCATTGATCACACATTTGTAGGAGGGCTGACTTCCCTGGAAAACGGCCAGCAAAGTAACCTACCAAAGAGTAACCCTAGGCTGTTTGGACATCATCCAAGTCGTCTTCTTCAAAAATCAGTTCATCCGGCAGTTTTGGAAGGGCTTCGTGCTTAAATCCATTTTCATGCTTGCGGGATCCTCCCAAGGAGCTTTAGCAGAATGCTGGTCCACATTGTTGCACTGAACATCAACCTTTTTTGCTGCTTGAGGTTCTCCAGTTGAGCCTTCTGAACATGTGTCCTCAACACCAAGTATTTGAGACAGTGATTTGTGACCTCTTCACTAAATTCTTTCCAGAATTCTTTGCAGCCTCCTGGCTAGCAATTTTAGATGAAATGTGCGAAGAAGCGTTCATACTTTTACGTGGACAAAGCGAACCTTCTGTCGATTTATTTCCAGCCACTGCCGGATCTCCCACTGTTTTCATGATTGAAGTCTGGTCCTTCGTAGGCACGTCATTGCTCTTACTTAGAATCGAGGCAGTAGGCAGGCTTGGCTTTTTCTTACCCATGGCAGGTTAGAAGAAAAGGAGGCGGATGAACTGAATAAAACCGGTAGAAGGCCAAGGCAGTTAGTTAGGTGCCCGCCTGAAAGCTGCAACTGTATGAACTGTATGTATGTGAAAGTGTATACACATGTTGGAAATGGACAGGAACAATTTGGTAGTGATTGAATATTTTCGAAGGACGGTACAAAAGTATTTTGAAAGTTTAGCCAAAACGGGAAAGATACCCTGCCAAAAGCTAGGCAGTGTGCTGCAACAAGTTGACTGGATTCAAAAAATTTCAAAATAAAGGGGAAGTAGGTTTGAATACACTACCCAAAAAGGTAAAGAACACCTTGGAGAAAATTCTTGAATCTTCAAAGGGGTTATCCAAAAGCAAACTGGCCGGTTTTCACAGCACCATGAATACTGACCTCCAACTCCAAAGGCAGCAGAAAATATCAATGAAACCACAATGGTGCTGGACGAAAACACAGAAGAAAACAATAAGTTGAAATCCAACCAAGAGCAAGGAGACTCAAAACCAAGCTGGCCGAAAACTCAATAACTCCAAGGAACAGTCAAAACTCAAAACCTCAAAGATTTCCAACCAGAAACTGGACAAATTTGTAAGCTGAATTCGAAACCACTCAAGGATGAGAGAGAAACCGAATACAAGGAACAAATGCAAGAAGAAAACTCAAGATGCAAATGGGCAACCAAGTGAGATTTGCTCTCACTAAGCTTGAGAGCTTCTCTCTCTAACACACTTGACTTGACGACTTTTTCCTGGTGCTACTTTCAGTATAATTGATATTGATATCCTCCCAGTTAACACCACTAGTCTGTCTAGTCAAAATGTTGGCTAGAAGAATGGCATAAATGGGCATTCTTGTTAAAAATCGAGACAGCAGAAGTCAAACCAATTATTTATTATACTTGTAAAATTAAATTATTTGTAAACGGAAATGGAGGAATTACAAATGTCTCGCAGAACATTTTGGATCCACGTCGGCTTTCATTCATGTCATCCATTCATTCTATATTCCAACAAGAAAGCCAAATCTAAGCTCGAAGAGCTCTGTCCAATTCTCAAGAAAGACCAATAACCCTCCCAGTGGTGGAATCAAGATCAATGTCATAGAAGCAAGGCCTTGTTGGTAGACCAGGCATTGTACTCATTGTCCCAACTAAAGGATAGATAAATCCGGCTCCAATGCTTGCCCTGACGTCCCTGATTGGTAGGACAAAACCACTTGGAGCACCTTTCTCTGAAGCGTCGTGAGAAAATGAATACTGTGTCTTTGCCATGCAGATTGGCAAGTGGGAAAATCCTTGCTTGCTATACATCTCAATCTGTTTCTCCGCCTGCTCATCCAAAAACAAAGAAATCAATACCAAAAACCAAAATTTAAATTGAAAACCATATGAAAATAACCTTGATTGACCACATTGAAAAGACTGACTAAGTTTCTCAGGCCTATTTTCTATTTGAGACACAAGGTGCACTGTAGGATATGGATTAACTATCGTAATAAATTAGGCTCCGTTTGGCAAATTTATAAATGGTTTATAAAGAAGAAGAAGATAATAATCAATAGTAATCATGAATGTGTGGTTGAAATTAATGTTTACCTTGAATTTGTAAATCATTTATAAATTGTTATCCAAATGGAGGCTAAGAAAGCATTATTTAATTAAATGAATATCCAGATACACACAGAGCAAACACACTTACAAAAGGAGATCGTGTAGTTATGCACAATTTTAGTATTCCAGTAACTGTTGAGCACAGATTTTTACATTATGATTGAAACTTTAAATTTGCATCAGTTCTCAGAATATATTTAAAACTTCAGCTATCAACATTTAGTCCCTGTTTGAGCCACATTATTTTTCTCATTCTCATTCTTCTACTCATTTTCAACCACACATTCTTCAATAAAATAATATTTTCTATCATCTCAATAACTTTCCTTCATTTTTAACCACATATTCTCTATCACATCAACAATAAAAATGTATTCTTACTCTCCAAATGTGCACCAAACAAGCTCTTAGTAGCATACAACATTTTTCCAGGACAAATATCAGTCTAAAAATGATGATTTATACACAGCCCAACTACCAATTTCTAGAGATATCAAGAACATATAAGTAATGCAGAGTCCAACAACAGAAGTCACTTCCATGTTAAAAGGCAGGTTATCTCTCTAGGTCAATGTCATTGTCCAGCACGTAGACAATCAATTTTGCCAAAGAAAACCATATTTAAGAAGACAAAGAAAGTCAGCATGATCTCTATATAATTTCAATCAAGACCAATATGCATGTGAAAAATCAACATATAACTCAAATACAAGATGTTGAGCGGAAATAGGAAATGAAAAGAAACACTGTGGATGTCAAACACTTTACTTGTTCTGAGTACTCAACACCACTGGCACCATATGACTTCGCTATTGCCTCTATTTTTTCTTTAATACTTATATCCAAGGGATACAAGAATCTCAATGGCTGTGTCACATGTTCGCAGGCTTTTTGAACTGCAATGCCAAGGTCAACCTGTGGAAAAAAAAAAAAGATATTTCAGTCAACATAAAAGACTCTGTAAAAGTTTACAGATATAAGGCAGTATAAAGATGGCACAAAATAGCAAGAAAGAGTACCTAATAAACCTTTTGGTAGTTAAGGAAGTTAGATTATGCAGTTAATTTTTTACTAAAGCTTGCATGATCTTCAGTTTGAAATGTATTTTTGTAAGTTTTTTGGTTACATTTAAACTTATGCTTTGGCATCAAGGATTTCTACTAGAATTGTAGATTCAAGATTCTATAAACTGACATTACTGAACACAATAAAACTTCAGTCGATAATTAAAAGAAAATATGCCCTCATATTAAAAACTCAAGATATATCCTTTTATATACATTAAATGATAACAGTTACTGTTCCCTTAAGGTGTTAGGCCATTTTGGGACACAACTAAAGAACCACTGGGAATTATCAAACAAGTATTCCAAATTTACAACATACTATTTATTACTCCCAGGTGTGTCCGTTAACTAGATTAAATAGCAGGAGATTCCACAACTGCCTTTAAAGTGTAAAAAGATGCTGCTATTGGAAGTCTTCTCAAGACATTTAAGATCCTCAGTAAGTTATCAGTTTCGTAGACTGTTTTTCTTGATTAATGTTGTGTATCTCCCAGCATTTCATGTCAAAGAAGTTTAGACTTTCATGTATGATTCTAATGAAGGAACAGATGAGTTGAATTAGCGGCAGGAGGAGATGGCTTAATTGCAGTCAAATACAACTATCCAGGGGAGTTGGCCGATCACCTTACTATTAACTAACAAAAATTAATAATTAATAATTTAATACAACATCTTAATTATTAGTTCATTGGTTTCAGGAAATGGATCATTTCCATTCATTAAAGCATGACACATGTTAATGGACATGCAAACCAAAAGCAAAATCTCAATACAATATTAACCTGACAATCTAGCATTCTAGCTCAACAAAAAACTAGGCTAAAATGAATCATTTCCCTTCATTAAAGCATGACACGTGTTGATAGACATGCAAACCAAAAGCAAAGTCTCAAAACAATATTGACCTGACTATCTATCTCAACAAAAGACTAGGCTAAAATGGATCATTTCCCTTCATTAAAGCATTACACATGTTAATAGACATGCAAACCAAAAGCAAAATCTCAAAACAATATTGACCTGACAATCTAGCTCAACAAAAGACTAGGCTAATCCTTTACAATTTGCTGTGACGTCAACAAGAGGGAAATGGCAAGAAACGGGAAGAGACAAACAATTAGCATTAGTAACAAAACAGTAAAGTGGTGTACTTTCACCATCCAGATGGATACAGATCAACATACAACTAATATAGGTTTTAAAAAGATTATTGCATAAATTTAGAGAAGGGCAAGTTGCCATATTTCTTTTAACTTTCATGCGATCTTATTATGTGCTTTTAATACTTCTGCTTTTTCAGTTGTCCTTACATTTCATCTCTTTTTACTTGAGTGAGAACTAGTTTCATCCTCAACGTTAGTAAATTTAGCTCTATTACTTTATACAATTGACAACCCTTTAAAACAGGTGTTTGGTGTAGATTAAAATTAGATTTTTTAGTATATTATGATAAAAGTTTTTGAAATGTGCGATTCAAAAGTTGTGGGACCATGAAAGATGTGGTTGATATTTATTGTTTGACTTTGACTTGGATTAAAATCGGATTTTAGTCCGGACCAAACAGGGGCTAAATTTAGTAACTAACCGCTCCTTTCCCTCCATGTGCATGGTGAGAACAAATAACAGCATCAAAAGCCCCTGCTGCTAAAGCCGCATTCCTGACTGCACTTAGTTCAGCTTCAGAATCAGTTGAAAACTTGTTGACAGCAACAACAACATTAACACCATAAGCCTTAGTATTTGAGATATGCCTGGCCAGATTAATGCAACCAGCTTCAACAAGAGCCACATTTTCAGTCACATAGGCACGGTCAAGAGGCTTGCCAGCCACAACCTGGGGCCCTCCACCGTGCATTTTGAGGGCCCTTATGGTTGCTACAATAACAACACACTGAGGGGTTAAACTGCTATATCGACACTTAATATTCATAAACTTCTCTGTACCAATATCTGCCCCAAAGCCTGCTTCAGTAACCACAAAACCATCAGGTCCCACCAGCTTTAGTGCTATTTTATCTGCAACAATTGATGAGTTCCCATGAGCAATATTTGCAAAAGGACCAGCATGGACAAGGACAGGGGTGCCCTCAAGAGTTTGCATCAATGTAGGATTAATGGCATCTTTCATCAACACAGTCAGAGCACCTCCGACTCCGAGATCATCAGCTGTAATGGGATCACCAGCCTTGCTATTTCCAATTACCATTTTGCCAAGCCTCTCTCTCATGTCAGAAAGGGACGTTGTGAGAGCCAACACTGCCATTATTTCACTAGAAACTGAAATGTCAAATCCTGTTTCTCTTACCATCCCCTTTTCTTCAGGACCCTGGCCAATAGTAATTTTCCTCAAGAATCGGTCATTAACATCCATTACTCTTCTCCATGTGATGGATTCAGGATTGATATCGAGCCTGGCAAATTTTTTAACTTCTTCTGGTGTAAGCTCTTCAGGGTTGGTCTTGGAGATGCCAAGTTTCTTCAAACGGGTAAACATTATGTCGTTGAAACTCCTTCTACCTTCTTTATTTGGTGGGCATAACCGGTTGAAAAGAGCCTTATCAGATTGTGTGGATTCATGGAAGATTCTAGTATCAATGGCTGCAGCAAGAAGGTTATTTGCAGCTGTTATTGCGTGGATATCCCCTGTCAAGTGAAGATTGAACTCATCCATTGGGATTACTTGGCTATAACCTCCACCAGCAGCGCCCCCTTTGATTCCAAATGTAGGTCCTTGTGATGGTTGGCGAAGGCATGTGACCACCTACAAGAACCAGACAGAAGGGAGGAGAAATAATCCCCTCTTTAGAACAATATAAGAAAGAGAGATGTTAGAATGGTCTATTCTTTACAATTGGTCAGGCTGGCAATTTCTTAGGCATTTACTTCAGATAACTCTTTGTTTGAAACTATTAAGCCCTCGTTTTTCTCATTCTCACTCTCATTCTTTTTCTCTTTCTTCATTTCAACTACACATTCTATCAATAAATAATATTACACATAAACCTAAAAATTCTCCTTACTTTTTAACCACACATTCTTCCATCAATCACTATTCAAAAACACATTTTTATACAAAAATGGGTGTCAAACGGGGGCTAAATTATTTGATGTCAAATAATAAGGCTAAAGGAGAAAGTGTCCTACAACAGCATATAGGGAGATGCCAAAATTCAATTACCATTCATTATTGGATTCTAATAATAATTTTTGTCGCAGCATCAAATGCACTTTATTAGTGTGGTAAGATCCATGTTTTTGAAGTTTAACAGCTGTTCTTCATGCCCAATGAGATTTTAACTTTCTGTTCAGCTCCCAATATTAAGCAATATCAACTTTCATTTGATGCCCTTTTCTCACACTCTTCTTCTGGTATCATCCAGAAGACAAATCTGAGAAACCTTTGCTAGAGGCTCTCACTTGATCTAACATCTATATGTATACTACTTAAAAGCCGAAAAAGGAGTAAAGATAAAGAAACTTATGCAAGAAATATAGACAAAAAAGACAAATAAAAGTGACATAAATATTACCTTTTTATCAAGAAAAGCTCCCAATGCTTGACAAAGACCAACAGTAGTAGTGGACTTGCCTTCTCCAAGAGGTGTTGGAGTAATCCCTCCAACCACCACATAATACCCATCTCCTCTACCTTTCAGTTCATCAATCACTGACAGTAATACCTATAATGCTCACATAACTAAAATTAGTCACCCAATTTCGGACATCAAAATAAAATGCAAATGAATTTTAAAACAGACAAACTCTAGTCTAGTGCATACCTATAAGCATTCATATAGATCATCGCCTGACATTATCATAACGCTAACTCGTTTATAAAGAGGAGTAGAAAAGCAAATCAATACAAGAACACAGAAAAAAAAAAAAGCCTATGTTTGGCCCCCATTATCTCAAAAACTCATTTTCAACCACTGAATCGAAAATTTTTACTTGCTTTTTAACCGCACCTTTCTCCAAAACATCACTATTCTAAAATACATTTTTTCCAAAATTACATTTTAATGAAGCCCAAACAAGGGCAAAGTAATACCTTGGCTTTGTACTTGCCATAGAGATCGTAATGGTGGGAACTAAGATTGAGTTCTTGGGCAATCTCAGAGATATGAAATGGTTCGACTGAATTAGCTATATCTATATCTGCCGGCACTGGCGATGCCACTTGCAGTTTCCTCACTGTCTTGCTCATTATTTTCTTGTTTCAATGCAAAATCTTGAATTTCTTTTTTTTTGTGGGCTGTCTTAAGATATTGATTCCAGAACGTGAATTTGTGCAGGATATTGTCGCATCTATGTATCGATCAATGGGTTGAAGAGTGTGATGGACAGTAAACCTGGCAAAGAACACATTGTCAGAATTTGTGGCTTGTGGGGACGGTCTTATCTTTTGATTAAGATAATCATAGCACGTTGGAGAGTGAGATTTTGATACATGTGCACTTAGTTTAACTTCATGGATTACATCCTCTCATAAAAAGCTATGTTCTAAAAGACGCGTCTAAGCGCGAAATGGGATGAAAACGCATCGCTTTGAGATTAAGTGGTAATTAAGCAATCAACGGACAACGTTGACCACTTAATGCGCCACTAAGCATGCCTAGGCGTGGCAAAGCTCGCCTAGACGGCTAGGCATGTTAGACGCGCAGAAGCCTAATTTTTCACGCTTAGGCGCGTTGTACATGACTCATTTCTTTTGGCC
>CAIGRS010152112.1:0-15407 GCA_903798395.1 Fraxinus floribunda | reverse complement strand
AAAAAGCGCGCATTAGTTGGCGGTCAACTCTAAATAAGGCGCGTTGACCGCCAAATAAGGCGCCAAGCCACTTAGCTTGGCGTCAAGGCCACGCATCGCGTCAAGGCGCGCCTAGGCTGCATAAGATAAATGCTTAGAGGTATTCAGACGAAGTTGTAGGCTCAAATCAATAGCAACTGTTGAAAATATGTGCGGTTTACTCTAACACAGTGTATCCATGTAAGGTGGTGGCATTTGACCTAGTTTTTGAGTTTGATACTGATGAAGCATTTTGAATAAACTATCGAGGGGATCTAAATGATATTATACTCCATTCGACAAGATTACTAGACAACTATAAGCAAAGTTTTACATGAACTAAACATATGATAGAAGTGTACAAAAAGAGATTGAGACAATCAACTTGACAAAATATTCTTTTGAACGAAAATAATTTAAGTATCTTCTAATAAAAGTAAAAAAATAAATTGAGCTACTTATGAAAAAATATTCAATTAATCGACTTTATATTCATTTAAATAATGTTTGGATGGGGTAATCATGAACCCACTGAGAAAAAGAGAAGCATTTCTCGTTGTTGGAAGTTTCTTCATGGAATTCTTGTCATTAAGGTAGTTCATTTTAAATTAAATTTTGAATAAATAAATGTAACACTATGAGAGTGTGATAATGTTTTTTTAGATTAAATTTAAACTAATAAATATAAACTACTTTTAATAATTTAAAATTTCAGTATTTAAATTGATAAAAGTCAATAGGATCTACTTTAAAGGCCCTACTCGACAGTACCTTTTTTTTTTTGTGAACATCCAATGTCATAATCACTGAATGGTTAAGTCTGTTTTAAAACCATCCGTCCTGCACTGTCGATAGTAAATTTATAAGAATTCATACTATATTCTTGATCAACAAAAAAAAATAAAAAAACGACATTTCAATAATAATAAACAAAATCGATACTTATATAATACTTCACCCGAATAGGTTTCAATCAACATCATCTACACGAATGTCTCCAATAACATCAAATGTACGTCCAAAATTCAAAAGAGGTGAGAAAGCATTTTGTTGGGTTTATGGACACACATATGTGGGATTTCTTTTGCTCCCAACACAATTGTGGGTCGGTAAAACATTCATTAAAAAAAAAAGAAAAAAGAAAAAAAGTAAGTGATTATCAAACAAGAAGGAGTGGCCACCAAATTAAAAGCATTTTCTTATTAAAAACCATTTTTTATTGGCTTTTGATGACAATTTGACAACGAATTTTGTGCACAACTTTTAATTAATTTCAACCTTAGCCTTTTATTCTCTAGGAGACAAATGGTTTTCCCGTGTCCATAGCGCGTGGTGGATTGTGACAATTAATATTTAATTAAAATTTATAATCACAATATAAGTTGACTTTACCTAATGCACTGAAATGTACGGACTTTAGTCAATTCGATCACAATCACAAGAAATCACTTTCGGAATTAATTTTTTTTCACACGTTATTAATCGAAAACAGTCTTTCGACACGATTTTAGGTCTTGATTCGCCCTCCCGAAATGACCATTTTTTTCTACAAGATTGTAGTCTATAAATAATAATGACAAATAGGGTCAATTTACCGAATATAAAATCATTTTTTCAACTTATATTGTAAATTATAAGCGGTAAGTCGACAATGAGACGTCGACAGAATAAACATCGTATCTAATGCAATCACTTTTTGCATTTTCCCCAAATTCATCATGATGTTGAAACGTGAAATAGATGAAATATAATATAATGCTATATGTATATGTGCAATGAATTATCGATAATCTCCTAAAAAATAGTCCAATTTTTGCATCGGAGCACTTCAAAGCATGTTTGATAGGTTAAATTTTATACAAAAAAAAAAAACATGCGAAATATGTTTCGGATGTTGAGAAAAGTGAAAATAATAGTCACATATAAGCTAGACAAAAATAAATAAATTAAAATTTACCTAGGAGAACTGAAGTACCCCTAACACAATACATCAAAAATCCTATCCTCAAAAGAATTTGTTAGTTCATTTTATCTAAAAGTTTAAATTGTTAAATAGAAAAGAGATTATTTGCTTATATTTTGATTTTCAATCGACTCTTGAGATCAAATTCATCCAATTCCAAAAGGAGAAGCAAATAAAAATTTGATCAATATCTGCAACTTAGAGTTTTTAACGGTTTTGGTTCCCTCGTATGTGGTCTCTAAAATATCATAAACCTCTTTGGCTACTTCAAACATTATTGACACACGCTTAAACTCTTTCGAGAATACTGCCATAAATAGGGCATGTAAGGTTTTGTTATTCTAATTACACTCATCTAAGTTCGCTCAAGTCCAATTAACAATGTGAATGGGGATAACTTCATTATTAATCGTAGAACTGGTGCAGCCCAACCATTCACAACACTTAGCCAGATACACTCATCCATAGATTTTAAAAAAGCTCTCATTCTAACCTTTCAATAGACATAATTATTGTCATCAAAATATGGCGGGATATATATTGAATTATTCATCTAGAAATCTAAAGCCGAGATTTGAATTTATGCTCTGATACCACTTGAAATGACGAGTTTCGAGTCAACTAACACCTAAAGGGGTTGAATAGATGTTTATGCGGAATTAAAGATTTTGTTCGACCTTATGTGTGGAATTATACAATTAAAAGCAGCAAATCACTTTTTAATTGTTTATAGATGGTTAAAAAACGGTCCAATTATCCTACGTTGAATTGTCGTAGTTTGTAATAAGAAAGTAATAAATAACACCAATATTGATGACGGAGAAATCCAACTGAGTAAAAACTCCAGATCAACAATAGTTTTGTCAAAAGATTGCCAACAACTTCAAAACTCAACAATTTTTTATTTTTAATCTTGATCCACAATACGACACGCGTATGGGATATGACATTTACACGCTTTTGCTCACGCCACGGGAAACATTCCCACGGACACCACCTTGATGGCTTGATAGCATGAACAATAATGTGGACCAATACCAAGAATAAAAAACAAATGACTTCCAACAAAACACACTATAATATACCATCTTAGTAGAGAAGCATAAAACTATAAAATCAATTAAAATAGACATTTTGGCGGGGGACCAAATGATACACCGCACGACCCCATAGGTGGTGCTATTTTCAAAACGAAAATAATATTTACCAGTTTTTTTTAGTTTCATCACCTTTTTCAATTTTGTCAGGCTCCACTTGATCACGTCTCCTAGATTTTAGCTACGAATTAACCTTAAGTCTCTCCCACTTACCAAATACAAAACAAATTTCGTAATCTTTCTAGTGCATACATGCATTAGTAAACTCTAAATTAGTCCTAGACAAATAGACAATCACCTTGCTATTTGTACATCTCTGTTGACAGATGAAATTTTCAGGAATATTTGAGTTTTTTTTTTTTTTTTTTAATTCCCACGAAATCCACATTTGCAAGAGAAATTTCACGTGTCATCCTTTTTTGTCAATCGTTATTTACTAGCAAAGCTCAATAGACAATATCAACTAGAGATCATGATTTACTGTATATAAAATATTTTAAGAAATTTCAAGTATGTTGTCAGCATCTCAGAATAGACTCGACTATTCCTCTACAAGTTGTATGGTACTCCTTTACTAGCGTAAGAATCAAATATGCCCTATTAGCTCCCTTGTGTAGTTTACTAGTGGGATTCTTGAAGTTCCTTTTTAAGATCGTTAGAATTATTTTAAAACCAACTTTTTATCAATGGATATATGTTGTCGAGCAACAATGTCACTCTTCAATCGATAAGATTGGGTTACTTGATCGAATGCTATAAAAAGATTTAACCTTCATTTATTTTTATTTTCGGATAAGATCGATCATACATGTTAGAAACTCGAGGAGATGATATGGCGCAATATAAAGTATAGATCGCACAAACAAATAAACAAGAACGAGATTTAAAAGAAAAACAAACAAGAAGATGAAATTGACAGAGGAACAGAATATTTTATTAAAGACAACCAATGGAGATAAAATACAACTTCTGCAATGTTCTACTGCTCTAAACTATTTAATCTGAATAAATAGTCCACTATTTATAGGAGACACGTTCAAACCCCATAATAAACCTAAAATATGGAAATTAAGTCAAAAATCGCGTAAAATCGAAAAATAAGGAAAGAAATCTGCCCGTTGCTCGAGCGATAAGAAGGCGTGTCGCTCGAGATAGGCGGGCGACAAACTTCCTGCTCCAATTTTGCTCTTCTCACTCAAACGAGAGGTGGACGTTCGTCCAGGGCCGTAAATCCGCGTTTTTTCCTTCTTGGACCCTATTTTGACATTTTCAAGCATAATACTCCAAAACACGAAGTTCTATACCCAATTTGGATCGGATTTGGGTTACAAAACCCAACAATCTCCACCTTGACACAAATTTCGATTCAACGAACGAAGCTCCAAAATTTCTCCACTTGGAAAAATAAGTTCAACTGCAGCGAAACACTCTGAACTCTTCAACATACACCAAACCTATCTACCACTCGAAAATACTCTTCCTCTTCTACCATATCCAAACAGGGATACAAATGAACCCAACCCCCGAGTTCCCAAAACTCACCACGAATTCAAAATTTACCAAATAGGGTCGAAGCACACCCTGTAGCAAAATCACCACTAAGTGCTTTAACTGAAGGCCCATGGCTAGACTCGACACTTTTAACAACTCCAAAAGTACGCACATCCAGATCAGCATCCCCGTTCCTATTTCCAGTGGGTCTCTCCCTAGCCATTGATACAATGGAACTGAAAATTGTGGTGGCAAAGTTGATTACCCATATCTCCCAAACTCGACAGAGTGGTATTCTCCAAAATAGACCCAGAGCCAACTCTTAATGGTACTGTACCAAACTGTATATCCACCACTGTGTCAAACTTGTGCTGATGTTTCTTCACTGATTCTGCCCAACCTTGCAAAATGTACAACTGTGACTTTCTGCGTCCCTCCAATACAACAGGACACCCTTCCGGACCTTCAAGACTCCACCGCACCAGAGAACATGTACCATTTTGAATCTAGGGTACTCAGTGATATGATGTTCTTCTTCAAGTCGAAACATGTCGAACCTGACCAAGTGTTCTTATTGTTCCATCCACCAACTTCATTTGACTCTCCCAGTACCAGCTACCCGACAAGATTCATTGTTTTCCATAACAACAGCACCTTGCGTCACCGTTTCATATGATTCAAATGAATCCCAATTGGGACTCATATGAAAGCACAAGCTGTATCCAAAATCCACTCTTCTTCAGGCTTTAATTCCACGTCAGAAATCTTCAAAAGATCTCCCTTACTTACAAAGTCCTCTACGATGTCTGCTTCACTTGAAATCTCTTATTGCCTCCAACGATTTGCAGCTGAATTATCCTTATCTTGCAACTTCTTGCAATCCCTCTTGATGTGTCCTTTCTTCTTGCATGTTCTCCAATCAACCCAAACTACAATGGCTAGGGAGACCCTATTGCTGAAATCCTATTGCAGTAAAAGGAGTCCCTATTGCAGTAAAAGCAAACCCTGTTGTTGAAATCCACCATAGACTTGCCTGTTCGCCAATCAACCTAAACTACAAAAGCTTCATCATCTCTGGAATCAGCTCCAACCAGATGCTTCATCTTCTTCTTTGAGAACAAGTCATCATACACGTCTTCAATGGTGAGTGTGTTACGACTGTACAGAATCATGTCCCTAAAAGATGAAAACGAACCAGGCAGAGAGCACAACAGGATTACGGTCAACTCCTCTTCATCATATTTTACTTCTAATGTTTCCACAACGACAATCTCCTTAAACACGGCCATGATCTTCCAGTGATCAGCCTTCTACCATGCGATGAGAATAAAGCTTCTGCTTCAGATGCAATTTGCTAGTCAGACTTTTGGTCATGCACAATTGCTCCAATTTCAAATACAATGTAGCTGATGTCTTCTCCTTCAAGACGTACTGAAAAATGTTGTTAAATAAATGAAGAATAATTTGCGAAAGTGCCTGCGATCCTTCCATTGCTTCTCCTCTATTGTCCAAGTTGAGAGCATCTTATCAAATCTCAACAAAGTGTCATCCAAATTCATCTGCGCCAATACAATTCTCATCATCACTTGCCACAACGAAAATCTTGTACTGCGACCCAACAACGAATTACCATACTTCATGGTAGCCATCGATAATAAAAAAAACCTCAAGCAATCAAATTCTTGCTCTGCGGAACTGTTGAACCTTAGCTCTGATACGTCTTTTAGGATTTCGAGGAGGTGATATGGCACGATATGAACTATAGATCATACAAATAAATAAACAGGAACAAGATTTAAAAGAAAAGCAAACACGAAGATGAAATTGACAGAAGAATGAAATATTTTATTAAAGACAACAAATAGAGAGAAAATACAACTTCTACAATTTTCCACTGCTCTAAACTATTTAAATTGAATAAAGAGTCTACTATTTCTAGGAGACACGTCCAAACTCTATAATAAACCTAAAATATAGAAACTAGGTCAAACATCGTGTAAAATCGAAAAATAAGGAAATAAATCTGTTGTTCCCTCGAGCGATAAGCCGTAAGCGGGCGTGTCGCTTGAGCGACGGCTCAGCGACAGGCGGGCGACAGACTCCATGCTCCAATTTTGCTCCTCTCGCTCAAGTGGGAGGTGGGCGTCCGTCCAGCGCCGTCAATCCACATTTTTTTCTTCTTAAACCCTATTTTGACATCTTCAAGCACAATACTCCAAAACGCGAAATCCTATACCCAATTTGGACCGGATTTGGATCACAAAACCCAACAATACACTATCAAAACAAATTAAAATTATAAAAATATCATATCTTACCACAGAGTGTTTAGGGATGATAATTCAATGTGTTGTATATGTACAATACCATGTGAGTTAAATGTGTAAGTCGATAAAACTTTTCTTTATGAAAAATTAATAGAGTAATGCTATCCTTACAGAGTGTGGCTTCTCAAACACAAAGGGAGGGGGGCGGGGAAATTTGAACCAATTTTTAATCAGGTCGGGACCCACCTCATGTGAGGGTCGGTAAGAAATCTGTGAACCGACGCTCTGTACATTTGGCTTAACTCAATTTAATACTCTTAACCGTACACGTGTACATATATGCTACATGGTATACCGTAAATTTAATATGATTATATGTGGAGGTAAGCGAGTAATGAAATAATATATGATTTTGTGTGGAACCAAATATTGACCTAACTTTGTAAAAAAGTATCAACCAAAAAGACTAGGTGGACCATGTTGCTGTCAATCAGGCATAGTCATCATTGGATAAGAGAATAATCAAGCTTCTTGCTTTAAGTAAATAAAAATGATCGAAATTATATTCGTGATAATTAAGTTTGATATATTAATCTAGATAGTGCTGAAGAAAGTTAGAAATAAGAAGTTAAAATCTTATTTATCGGTTTTGGTAGAGCTTTTTCAAGTTTAAAAACTAGTCAAATATTATTTTTATCTATTGAGACTTGAAATTCTATCTTAAAAGATCAACAAGATTAAGAGGGATATATAGCTCAATCCTTTATATATCAATCTATATTTCAATATTTAACCACTGTAGAATTTATCCGTTAACATGCCCACAAAATGGTGGCTTGGCTGAGCAGATCAATTTTAAAATTCGTATACTCATTTTTTAGTTTTAATCTGATCGAATTGCTTGTTAATCAAATCCTTTATATGTAAGTCTATATTCGATATTTAATCGATATGAGATTTATCCCTTAATATTATCCACATACATTATAGGAACCCATCGCCAAATATTGCATATTAAAATTAACTTATCATATATAGAGTTACGTGTAGATTTTAAATTATAGAATTTTTAGACCCAATGTGCGGAATTACACAATTAAAAACAACAAGTCACTTTTTAATTATTTTTACATGGTTAGATCAAACAAATCAATTTATCCTAAATTTGAAGATCACAATCAATAATTAAAGTAATAAAGAACACCCAAAAGATCACGGAGAAACTCCAAATGGGTAAAAACTCTGGACACTTTGTCGTCAGTAATCCACTATAAATCGAAACAAACTTCTGACATCAATTCACGTAGTCTCATTTGATCCTACTAGAGGTGTGCTCCTTCAAAACAAATCCCGACTCTTAGTTTGTACCTTAATCCTCCTGAACTGCGTGCTACTGACGCCAGATCCCAACTCCGATACCTCACCTTAGTCCTTCTGAATTTGCACTTCTGCAACAGCTAATGATCATTGGTATTGATTTATCTCCAGTGAATTAAATGGTTTGGTATTTGATCAAAAGATCTCGTGTGCTTTGATCTTCTGGTTTTATATGAAACAATATGGATTGATTAACAATATATGTTTTGGAAAAATTTATGGCTTAAATAATATGGTGGTTAAATCTTTGAATCAATTAATGTGTTTTAGATTTTCAAAGAAATGAATGGCAAAATATGATTTAACAGAGTTTTAGTCATCCCCAATGGTGTATATTTATAGGGAAAAGTCAGGGGCGGACGCAGACTTTAAAGTTAGGGGGGCACAATCGAACTTGAAAAGAAGTTGGAAAAAACTTTACAATCGAAAATTTACGTCCAAAAAAATCACACCTCATGTAATTTTGTATCCGAAAATTTACATGGGATATGACTTTTTCAAATGTAAACTTTCAAAAAAAATTGATGTTATATTCCATAAAATGATGAAAATTATATTGAGAAATTTGTATTGTAAAATATAATAAATGTTAATGAAATAATTGAAAGTCTTTTTTTAAAATTCACGTTTAACGTATTTTTAACTATTTTGGATATATGTTTGGACTATTCGATATACCCATAATGTAGTTTTCGAAATAAGTTTTGAGATGACATAAACAATTTGTAGATTCGATTAGCGTAGGATCGTAGAAGAATTTTTAAAATTAGCATGTTATCGAAATTCAAATTTATTGTGATTTTGCCCCTATTTGGTGGAGATTAAAATCAAATTTTTAGTAAACTTTGATAAAAGTTAAATAGTTATGGATTCCATGAAATATGTTATTAAAATTAATTGTTAAATTTGATTAAGATTAAAATTTAGATTTCAATCGTTACCAAACATGATTTTAAAAAAAAAAAATCTCAAAGGTTATGGGGGCACGTGCCCCCCCAGGACCCCCCTGGGTCCGCCAGTGGGAAAAGTATTTGGAATGAAAAGGGATTGAAAAACTAAGTGTTTGAAGCAAAACAGATTTCTCAACGTCGACCCGTCTCTCGAGCATCAAGTCAGTGACAGATGAGTAGTAGCTGAGCAGTCGTTAATATTTTTATCATAACTTTCTTTTTCGATGTTCGATTGAGGTGATTCAAAATGCGTTAGGAAGCTAACTCAATGGTGTACAATTATTTTAGAAGTCGCTTTGCATAAATCCCAATGTTTTCTATGTGAAAAATGCGTTGAAAGTTGCGACTGAGAATTTGGAACATAACTTGTACGACTTTATGACACTCTTTAAATTTCTAATTGCATTTCCTTGATCATATATGATCATCTTGGACATCTTGGACTCTTTCAAAGACTACACTATCAATCTTTAACTATTTTGACTTGATTACAACTCAATAAGCTCTTAAAACAATTCAATTATGACATGATTTTGGCTAAAAAAACTGCCAATTATAATTTGGACTTAACATTACGTAATGGCGTCATTTTCATATATATTTCTTTGTGTATGCAATTGAGATCAAATTGGTTCTTCGAAGATGCAATATTGGAGTACGACTCAAGTTGTACTACATGCAACACTGACCCTCGTTGCGTTAAGGCTTATCGTGATACGATTTGCCCCGTACTAGATTTTGGAGAAAAGATGAGTCGTGGTGGACAAGCGTGTACCACTTTGGTCACTAACCACACACTAGGGTGCAGATAAAATGCAAGAACATACTTGAGATATTTGTTGTTTCATCTTCTTTTGGCCAAACCAATGAAGTGAAATTGTGAAAAGACCTAATTCCACCTCAGCAACTTCCTTACAACTATATCTATATATATTGCACTATCCAACTTATTTCCTAGCAAGGAAACTGAATTTCATCCAAAGTAAAAGAGGAAAATACTTGACAAGATGAAGAGAAATGTATTTTCCTTTCCTTCCAAGTGTAATTATGATAAAAGGAGAATTATTCACAGCATCAAAGTTGGGATTGCTCTGGTATTGGTTTCTCTTTTGTATTTGCTTGATCCATTGTTCAAACAAGTTGGTGAAAATACCATGTGGGCTATTATGACCGTTGTCGTTGTTTTCGAATTCTTTGCAGGTAGGTCGACTCTAAAATTTCCCGTACTAGGACATATGTGCAACTCTTTTATTATTAGCTGACTTTGAGATTTCACGTACTAGATTGCATGTATGACTCATTTGTTATTAGAGTCATGTATATAGGGTGTGGGTGCGACTCGCTTATTATTATTATTATTTGCTTTGTTTTGGGATATGCTTAATTGGCATTTACTAATTATATAATATGCTGAAGAGCAGGTGCTACATTAAGTAAAGGAATAAATAGAGGGATTGGAACAGTAACAGGTGGTGGATTGGGGTGTTTGGCTGCAATTTTGGCAGATAAAATTGGAGGAAGAATTGGCAATGCAATTGTAGTTGCTTCTTCGGTGTTTATTTTTGGTAATAACAAAAGTTAAAAATAAGTAAGTTCAATATAAGTAATTATTTTAGTGTTAAAATATATAAAGCTATTTTTATGGACATGCAGGGGCTGCTGCAACATATGCAAGATTGGTTCCTAGAATAAAAAGAAGATATGACTATGGAGCCATGATATTCATCCTAACCTTCAATCTGGTGGTGGTTGGAGGCGTCCGAGCCGAGAAGGTGATGGAATTAGCTGGGAAACGCCTCTCGACTATCGGTATGGGTTTTGCGGTTTGCTTATTTATCAGCTTACTCGTATTTCCGATATGGGCAAGTGATGACCTCCATTACTCCATAGCTTCTAAGTTTGACAAACTTGCCTCTTCTATTGAAGGTAAGTTATGTCAAAATGCTAAAAAAATAAGTAATTATTTCTGGTAAAAATAAGTAAAGTGGAACAATTGATTAATCTTGAACTAATTTAATTTGCTACATTTATTAGGGTGCTTGGAAGAATACTTCAAAATGGCAAGTGAAAAGGAAAACAAAACAGATGCAAATTTGGAAGCTTGCAAGTCAGTGTTACACTCCAAGTCGAACGATGAATCATTGGTACTGGCTTGACTTAAAGATTTACTTATAAGTAACTTAAAAGTGATAATAGACAATACCATACTGGAAAATGAACAATAGTCTAATTTATTTATTTTTTTAATTTAATTTTATGTGGAAGGCAAATTTTGCAAAATGGGAACCTTGGCATGGGAAATTTGGATTATCCTATCCTTGGGAAATGTACTTAGATATTGGAGAAATTCAAAGAGAATTGGCTGCAACAACTATTGCTTTGAAAGGATGTCTTCAATCCCCCAAACAGGTATCAACACAAAATATTGGATAAAATTATTAATCAAATTACAACATTTTTTTTTATTATTTCATTGATTAATGGCTTGTAATTTTGTTATCAGCTTTCACCAATGCAAAGGCAACAAATGGAGGAACCGTGCGAAATACTCGGGTTATCGCTTGTATGGACAATGAGAGAGCTAGGAGAAAGCATCGAGAAAATGAAAAAATGTCGAGCTAAGAATCTGATGATTCCGAAGTTACAATCCTTAAATTTGCAGTTAAACCTAATGCATCCATCTTCTAAGATACAAGTTGAAAACGACGATAATCTTGCAATTTCGAGCTTCATTTTCTTGTTGATGGAAATTGTGGAAAAGGTTGAAGTGCTAGCAAAAAAGGTAGAAGAGCTTGGAGAATTAGCAAACTTTGAAACAAAGAAGCTAGATGTATAGTTTGTATATATTATAATTGTGAGTTGTACATAATAATTTGAAAAATAAAAATGAGAATAAGTGAAGAAAAAATGAGTGGAGGGGAAAAGGACAAAATTCAAATACCTTTTGAGACATCACATACATTGGTACATCAAACATCCAATTGAATAATATAATTATTTAAACTTCCATAAAATAAGAAGGGAAAAACTAGTGGTTGAGAATTTGGGGTCGTACATTTTTGTCATTTTTCATTTTATTTCTTTTTACTTACAATATATTATTAGGGTGGTGCTAAGGGCACATTATGGACTGTATTTTAATATGAATAACGCGTAATATATAAGCACCATAGTGTTTATTTATTACGAATGCAATGTATTTTATTTGCATTAAAGATTCTTAACATTTACTGATTATTTCACTTATATTTCAACTTTTCATCGCACTCATTCTTAACATTTCGTTAATTAGTACGTACATACATGAAAATCACGTGTAATTTTTAACTAACATCGATAACAGGAGTGCGACATATTTTAACTAATCAAATTGCAATAGGGATACTTCATAAACCCTTTTTTCTGCAGAATTGTCAACTAATATGATATGAAGATGATCACAATTAATACAAACACTACACCAAAAAACACATTTTGTAGCGGCCAAAAAATACTGCGGTAGACCTTTTGCAGCGTTTTAACGTATGTTACGGAGGTCAGTGTTGTTGTTGCGGAAAGACTTTTTATAGCATTTATTAATCGTTGCGAAAAATTCTTTTGCAGCGTTTAATCATCGTTGTGAAAAACTCTTTTGCAGCATTTTTTAAAATGTAAATATAATTTGTCGACTTCTTGTATCTAAAATATCCTGTCAATTTATTTCCAAGTTGTCAAAATATAATTTGGGTTCAGATTCACAAATTTCAATCCATAAGCTAATTATCGAGGCCTTGGTCCAACCCAAATTAACGACTTCAGGACAAGGAGCAATGGAGCATGATTGGCTAAGCTTTCTTCTTAAAAAAAAAAGGTTTTGAGTTTTGTTATCGCTACACTTTAATTTATTTCAAATCAGTCACTAAGCTTTAAATTTGTTTCACATTGATCACTACATTACCCTAAAAATTAATGTTAAAAATTTGATACGTTAAACTTTAATGATCATAAATTTTCCATATTGGAGAAGTAACTGTTATAAATATAAATCATATCTAAAATCGAAACCAAATCTAGAAGCAAACATTCTAGATTAAAATAATCAAAAGTCTAGGATTTACATAATGTCAAAAGATTAGAATTCACAGATTCGAGTTATATACTTGAATTCATTATGAACGATTGTCTACTGTTACGGAATTACTACGACAATCGATCATGTACATGAACAAGAACGAAGAGATGTGGTTTGTGATCTTCCTCAACCAAATTGCCTTATTTCCTTAATGGGACCGTCGTCTCTCTTTCAGATGAGGAGAATGAAAACTATGTATAATTTAATATATCGGGGACCATAACAAAAAAATGTCTTTATATATTACTTAATTAGAGTTCCCATAATCCCCTAATTATAACAATATTGGTATCTACTCAATTAGCCCATATGTATTAAATAACTAATATAAAATTGAATTAAATATATTGTCATTAAATAGAAAAGTCGTTAATTTTCCTAACCTTTCCTAACAGTAACTCTTGAAAACTTCTTGAATTTGACGATAAAACGGGTAGACGATCTCTGAGTTGCAATGAATAACATAGTTACTAATGCTAATAAATTAAAATTTGGTAATCGAAGTGAAACAAATTTTGAAAATAGAAAAAATAGACGCGTTGTTTTTACTTTTTACCCTCTACTTGAACATGATTGGCTAAGCTTACTTTCTTAAAAAGGTACACGTAAGCTTAGCCAATCACTCTCTAAATTGTCCACAATTTTTTTTTATCCATTGTCTTATCACTGTATCCTTTCCTATAAAAAGACAATACATATGAAAACAAGAACAAACAAATGAAATTCTCAGAATTGGCGAAGAGGCCTATGCACTAACACACTAAATTCCACAATAATTGAAACCCCATTTTCATGAAAAACAACTCCCCATCCAAATGGATCGTTTCCTCCCACCAAAGATGATGATCGCACAAAACTTGCTCAAATTGTCATTTTTATTGCTCACTCTATGTTACATGGTATCGAGCACACCAAACACCGGCATCAGATTGGTGCAGTGCAATAGTAATTCATACTCGAAAGACGATCCATTTGCTATTAGTCTAGCCTATGTCCTTGCAGAATTGGAGTCTACCACGTCTGCCCTTGAAGGCTATGATTTCTACAATATTTCACCTTATCCAGATGCGTTTGCCTACGGGCATGCTACATGTCGCACAACTTTAACGACACCGGATTGCATGACCTGCCTCGGTGTGGCCAAAGCCGTCATGTTGAGGGTTTGTGATGGCCGGATTGGAGCTCGAGCTCTGCTGAATGATTGTACTGTTAGGTATGAGCAGTACCCTTTTGATAATTGATTTGTAAGATTCACAAGAAGTACTTCTCAATAAAGTGTTTTATGCATCTTCAACTATCTATTGTGACTCAATTCTCTTCAAATCTTGTAATTGAAACTTTCATTTTCATGTGTTTTTTCTGCTGTATTTGGCGTCTGTTTGATGTAGATTTCGTGAAAAGTGATTTGCTTTGGAGAATGTACGATTGAAAATGAACTTTAAAAAATTACCAAACATGGGTATAGTTTCTTTAATTTTTCACTTTTTGTACAATTTAAAATTTGTTTTACTTGTTGAAAATTATGAAGAGTGATGACTGCGTTTTGTAAATTTTTCTTATATCTTAAAGTCGTGTAGATTATATGCCTATAGTCTCTTTGTTTTTATTCTGCCACTAATTAAAATAATTTATTAGTAAAATAGTAATTAATCTAATTAATTGCAAGATTTGCTGGAACTTGAAAAATAATCAAGATGTCAACCGTGAAATTAATTGGTAATAATAATAAAAATTTACAAAAACAATTTTATTATGAAAAAGTTTGGTAATTGTGAACATCGCTAACATACACTCCAATCAAAGTAATATATGACATGAGCCCCTTCGGGAATGGTCGAATTGGTGGAGTAAGTGAACGCGGAGACCAAATGTCAAGAATTCGAATCTCCTACCAATACTTCTTCAATCGAGTTTGTCGCACCGAGCTTGCCTAGTATAATTTAACTCTTCTGTGTGATTTGCGAACTATTACACATGGAATGGGGTTCACCTAGTGCGCACTCACAGGAGTCGGGGCTCCGCTGACGGTTAGTGACTGTGGATTCTTACGTCACAATATATATATACTAGGTTTAAGCAACGTGCAATGCACGTTTTCTTAGTTTATATATAATTTTTTTGGTTAAGTATTAA
>CAIGRS010152060.1:0-10942 GCA_903798395.1 Fraxinus floribunda | reverse complement strand
CTCGTTAATTTACATTGTTATTTGCTATAAGATTTATTTCGTTATAAACAAAAACCCCCCAATCGTTATACGAAGCATAAATTGTTGAATTACACACTCTTCGTGGGATCGACCCTTACTTCCATTGCTACATTAGTTTTAGAGGTTTAAGGACTATTTTTGGGTGCCTACCACAGCACACCAAGCGTCATGGATGACATCCCGCTATTCTTTATTTTCTTTAATATGATTGATACGAGGAACTCTTGAGCAAGCTCATAATAGATTTATTTATGTTGGACTAAAATTGTTAGATCTATGATTATGACAATAGATTGATTTCAATTTGTTGACTTGAATTTGAGAATTGATCAATAGTTAGATTATTGCATTGTCATATTTTGATGTATCTCAAAACCTTGGTAATTACAAAGTGCAACGCTATATAATCTCAAAAATATATGGTTGAAAAAGTTTGATAAAAATTGTGAATCCCATTAAAATTTATGATTAAAAATGAATTTGAAAATAAGGATGGTAAGTGCAACACTATATAATCTCAAAAATATATGGTTGAAAAAGTTTGATAAAAATTGTGAGTCCCGTTAAAATTTATGATTAAAAATGAATTTGAAAATGAGGATAGACGTGCTTAATTGTTAATTGTACATAATATATATTTGAAATAACAATAAAACAAAACTGAAAAAAGAGAGTTAGTTACTACACAAAATGTCAAAAGATTATTTAACTAGTCACTATGGTGAGTGAGTGAACGAGCGAGCATACTTAAATGTTGATAAATAATTTGATTTAAACAATGATAAACATTAAATATACATGTGAACATGTACAAAAGGGAGATAGATGGGGACCATTTTAGAGATATTATGTTGTATACAACCTCAAGATCATCATTATGTATATATAGAGCTCCATAATCAAGATTTTAGTTTCTTTTCCTCGTATTGCCTAACGTTGTCCAACCTGCCTAACCAAACATACGTAAATCATTAACACAAGGTTTTGGCATGGACAATATACATAGAAATATGCTTTTGGTTCAAAGCCACACGAGAAAACCAAACTTGATTTCTACCTAACCAAACATACGTAAATCATTAAGACAAGGTTTTGGCATGGACAATATACATAGAAATATGCTTTTGATTCAAAGCCACGGGAGAAAACCAAACTTGATTTACAGCTGGATTTTGCTATTTGTACAACGGGATTGACACCTCGGTGTACAACTCCCTCACAATAGGAGGGCCCACGATTTTTTTATTGGACCTCCCCCCTCCTATTGTGAGGGGGTGTAAAAATAGCAAAACCCTTTACTCTTTATTAACAACTTATTCCAAGCAGAATAATCCCACACACATATTTACATAATTCAACACTATGAAAGCTAAACAATCACTCAACAGTTATTCCTCTCATCTCAAGAGTATCCAGCTTCTTAGGTCTCTTGTAGTATTTCAACAAAAGAGAGCAACAAACGACAGTCACTGAAGAGGCTGCCATTGCTGCTCCTGCAATCCATGGAGGTAGTCGGAATCCGGCGGATGGGAAAATGGCCCCAGCAGCGNACGACAGTCACTGAAGAGGCTGCCATTGCTGCTCCGGCAATCCATGGAGGTAGTCGGAATCCGGCGGATGGGAAAATGGCCCCAGCAGCGATTGGAATGCCGAGGATATTGTAACCTAATGCCCAGAGATAGTTGAGGCGGATTCTGAAAAAGGTTTTACGGGAAAGGTCTATGGCAGTTATGACATCCTCCAAATTGCTCTTCATTAAAACAATGTCAGCTGCCTCAATAGCAATGTCAGTGCCTGCACCAATTGCCATTCCAACATCTGCAGCTACAAGTGCCGGCGAGTCGTTGATTCCATCTCCCACCATTGCCACAACATTTCCTTCAGCCTGTAGACGGTAAAAAATGTAAAATGTATGCAGTTAGAATAACAATTTGGCACATACGCGCTATGTCAAGATAACAAAGAGAATATCCACGAGTAGCATACTAAGTATATGACTAGGTGTAAGGTGATGCGAAGCATGAATGTTGCATAGCACTGGTTACTTTTACATTTCAATGTCCAGTCTCCTGGACTAGTTATTTTTTGGGCATCGTACTTTCATTGACTGGAGGTCAGGTCGCATGTCCCCTCCTAAGTTTGTAGTTTATTTTATTTCAATATTAATAAATACTCCACCTTTGTGTTGGTTGGATAAAAAAACCCTCCCACATAACAGATATGTTGATCCATTGGTTAGATGGAACTTGAATCAACAAATTAAATTATTCTGAAGTTCGTATTTTACAAGAATGGTCGAGATATTTTACTCACCTGTAGTTCCTTAACTTTCTTGGCCTTATTCTCAGGTTTAGCTTCTGCAATGACAGTATCTATCCCAACTTCCTTGGCAATGGAATTCGCAGTTCCCCAATTGTCACCAGTGACTACTATACTCTTAACTTTCATCGACTTGAGAATGGAAACAACTTCACGAGCCCCGGGCTTCAATGGATCAGATATGGCAAGAACTCCAACCAACTCCCTATCGATGGATACAAGAATCCCAGTTTGGGCCAACCCTTCAGTTTCTGATAGTATTTCCTCGGCATCAAGTGGAATATTGATGTTTTGTGCCAACATTAAGCCCTTGTTTCCCACAAGAACTTCCTTGTTTTGAACAATGGCCTTCACACCATGGCCAGTTATGGATTCAAATTCCTGGGCTTCTGGCCAGAATGGGTTCTCTTCATCTTGCCTAAACTTTTTGGCATACTCAACAACGGCCTTGGCTAATGGGTGTTCACTGTTTGCCTGTTAAATCAAAACAGAAACCAATATCAAAGTTTTTACTTGTTGGATAAAGTGCAGTTATTATGAGAATACAAAAAGGGGCCAGCATGGATTAGTTTAGTCCTAAATCTGATGTAATTTGTACCCAAAAAAAAAAAAAAGAATATTGTTTTCTACAAAATTGTAAGACAAATAGAGATCCATTGTTAGCTTAATGAAAGTTCCACAAAACATTAGGAGTCTCAGTATTGAGGTTGAAACTAGAAGCACAACGTATACGAGCCATCCCATTTAAAGTTCTGAAGTTAAAAAAGAAATACCTCAGCAGCAGCAACCAGCTCATAGAATTCTCGAAGAACCATATTTTTCAAGAGTCTTGTGTTTACTACTACTGGCTTTCCAACCGTGAGAGTTCCCGTTTTGTCGAAAACTATACAGTTCACCTGTCACAATACAGCTAGTAACTATTCACATTTTTGGCTACAATATATGATTGCTGTTCTGTATATCCACATGCATATTTGGCTTTGCTTAAAAAGTTCACTTAGAAGTAAATAAGATTCTAAATAATTAAAATTTTAGAGGTCAAAGTTGGAAATACGTTACTATTTTGACATTAAGACAAGAATTACTTCTAAAATAACCAACCTTTTTTTTTTGTTACGTAAAAGTAACATCCAAACATGTTTGAAACCGAAAGTTACTTTCACATTTTTCAAGCTTAAGCTGAACATTTTACCACAGCAGCAAAACAGCGTGTCATATTCTAACCTTATGAGCACTTTCTAATGCCTGACCACCTTTAATCAGGATTCCTTGAGAAGCACCGACTCCAGTACCAACCATAACAGCAGTCGGAGTAGCCAGGCCAAGTGCACACGGGCAGGCTATGACCATGACAGAAATGCCGAACTGAAGTGCAAGCTGAAAGCTATCCATTGAAGTAGGAAGCCAAGATTTTGGATAGCCATGTAATTTTCCAGCTAAAAACCAGGCAAGCCAAGTGGAAAATGAAAGAATTATAACCTGTAAATTGCAAATTAGCATTCAATGTATTAAATTAGGCTAAGTTATGCAGTATAGCCAAATATCCAACAAGTCAGAATGTAGAAAAAAAATGTAGCAGTATCCTTACAAGGGGAACAAAGAATTTGGAAATACGATCAGCAAACTTTTGGACAGGGGCTTTGGCCATTTGTGCTGATTCAACTAGTCGAACAATTTGTGAAAGAGCGCTCTCTGATCCAACCCTTGTTGCCTTAATGTGAAGCACCCCGTTCTCATTCACGGTTCCTCCAATAACAATGTCACCCTTCCTTTTGGCCACTGATCTAGATTCTCCAGTTATCATGCTCTCATTTACATGACTTTGTCCCCAGACAACAAATCCATCACAAGCTACTTTTGCACCTGGAATGATCTTAATGATGTCATTCTTTTGTATTAATCGACTGTCTATTTCTTCCTCATCAATCAAATTTCCTTCATCATCCATGGTTAAAAGCGTTGCTGTCTCAGGAGCCAAGTCCATGAGTTTCTCAATGGCTTCAGAAGTTTTCCCCTTAGCCAACACCTCAAGGTACTTCCCGAGTAGAATGAACGAAATGAGCATTGAGCTGGTCTCGAAAAAATCGGTCGACTCAAAACTTTGAGAAGTGGCAGCTCGCAATACAGAGTAGACAGAATAAAAGTAGGCAGCGTTTGTTCCCAGGGCAATAAGAACATCCATATTAGCTGAACCGTGGCGCAATGCTTTGTAAGAACCGGTATAGAATCGTCGACCTATGATAAACTGCACTGGAGTAGACAAGATCCACCTTAAAAGCTCCCCAATGCTAAGCATGTTAACTATTTTTGTATCCAGCCCATGCTTTATGCCAGGGATATACATAAAGACCATGGACATTAAGAAGACTGGAATTGTGAAAACCAAACTCCAAAGGAATGATCTGTAATATCCTTTGATCTCCTCCCGTCGATGGGCTTCTCTGCCCCCGCCTTCAGGAAATATCATTGCCTTGAACCGTCCTGATCCAGTCGCCTCAATTATTTTTATAAAATTTCTAGGTCCCGTTACATCTGGTTTGTATGAAAGCTCAAACTTTTTGAGATCCAAATTGAAGTCTATATCTTGAACTCCTGGAAGTGCCTGAAGAGAATTTCCAATTATTCTCATGGAATTTTCAGTGCGTACTCCCTCAACCTGCAGTTGTATTTTGGACCTATCTTCTCCAGCACTGATAAATATGGCCTCAAATCCAGTATCTTCAATGGCTTCCAAGATTAGATTGTAACTCAAGAACTTTGGATCATATTGAACTTCAGCCTCTTCAGTTGCTAATGCAACTTGTGCTTTTTGTACACCACGCAATGCTTGTAAAGCAGATTCGACAGTTGCGGAACAAGAAGTGCAAGTCATTCCGTTTATGCGAATCCGGCACACTTGAGTTGATTTCTCATTGATCTCTTCCTTGATCAATGTGGCTTGAAAGCCTACATCTTCAATTGTCTCACAGATCGTCATTTCCTGTATATTTCAACATGAAAATTAGAAAAACATTACCTGTGACCCATATCCTCAATATTGAGGATTGAATGAACTGTAAAAACAAAAGGAGTGCACTTGAGTTATAACAATCCTGAGATAAAACCTGACTCCATGGAAACTCAATTTAAACTAAGGTATGTTAATTTCACCAAGAACGCAAGTTTGTCCACTCTACATCTTGAGCTTGCATGCGCCATCAAATAATTCATGTTTTTACTTCTACTGGATAATCAAGTAAAAAGCCATCGCCCATCGGCTTTACCAAAACCTTCGGTTCATTGAAACGAGAGATAGAATCAGAGAGGCAAGGGAAAACGACAAATTGCAGAGTCTCAGAACCTGAAAGCACCAAACAATACCTCCAAAAGGTTTAACTTTCAAGAAAGAAAAGATAACTTCAGTACTCAAGGAATTTCAGTGCCTCATAAATATACAAGTTTGGTATTGCTAATCTCACTGAAATGGGCCAGTAAATAATTTCTTGAGTAAGAGGAGGCAAATCTGGACCTTAGACACTGTTGATTCTCTATGCCTTAATTTGGTATCTACTGCAGCTTGTAATTTCCATAGCAGTTTGCAAAAATTCCACTAGATGGATTAAAATATAGAAAAGAAATGATCGAACTGAAATTTCGGTTAACTCTGATAAACAATATTGAACTTTGCCATCAATTTGTAACTCAAGGCAATTGAAGAACTCAAATCAATTTCAATGTAGAACAAGAAACCGAAACCCAAGAAAAACAGCCCTTAAAAAATTAACGTACAATCCAACCCCACCACCACCCCACGTCCTACCACCGCTGTGTGTGTGTGTGTGTGTGTCAACTTACATTAACAAAAGCAGGGTAAAACGTGACTTGGGCTCTGTTATTCAACACATCAACCACAGCCTCTTTGATTCCCGGAAGCCTCTTCACGGCCTTTTCGACGGAGCCGGCACACGCAGAGCAAGTCATTCCAATTACGGAAAAAAGGGCTTTGGATTCAGATCCTTGAATGTCTTTTTCTTCATCAGATGACGCATTTACGCCCTTTGGGATTTTGGGCATTGATGGATAGTGTGGCCTTGGAGATAAATCTCGACTCTCGTTCCTTATGCATGCCAATGACAGAAATTTGGCCGCCATGAATGATTTCTTGAATTCCTACCTTTGATTCTGCAATAGAGAGAAATGGAAGAATTTGAGTTTGTTAGAGATTGATTTCTGTATCTTTACGTTACATTTCTTCTCATTTGAAATGGGTGAGTTTATAGGCTTGCTTTTGCCCCATCATTTTGAAAAAAATGGATTTTGAACCGTGATTGTGGAAGCATGCATGGTTAAAAAATAAGGCAAAATTTTGAATTTACGTATAATATTATTTTATTGAAAAATATATGATTGAAAAGAAAAGAGAAAAAAATATATTTTAAAATGATTAGAATCAAACAAGGAGTATAGTTGCAGAATTCACACTCAAATGAAGGACTCATGGATGTCACATACTTATTTCATGAAATTGAGCAGATAAAAAATGCACACATTTTTGGATCCACAGTTTCAGTTATAAGTTGTGCATTTCAAAACTTATAAGTAATTTATTTTTCAAACATGCATATTATCAGGGGCGGACGCAGACTTTCGAAACTAGAGGGCACAATCTAACTTTTTTGGGAGGGAGAGGAGGAGAAACGGGATTACGAGAGGCGGCAGGGGAGAAGGGAGAGAAACTAGAAGAGAGGAGGGAGAGGGACTCACGGTTACGAGCTGGGCTTCTGTCTTGGTGTTTTTTTTATTAATAAAAATATAAAACTCAAAATCTACAGGGGCACGTGCCCTTGTAGGCCCCTGTGTGGGTCCTCCCATGCATATTATTGGTTCTACTTAAAAGCTGCACTTTAGTTATACTTTTGGAAAAGTAACTTTTAGTCCCGGTTTGATAGTCATTATTGGAAAAAAACATGTTTTAAATGGTGATTTTTGAAGAATGCGTGGTTAACAAGTCGGGAAAAATTTTGAATTTATGCACAGAATATTTTATTATGTAAATGTATAATTAAAAATAAATATGTAGGAAAAAAAAAAAAAAAACCCAATCAAACGGGCTTATTCTATATCTAAGCATGATTGAATTCTATGGGCTCATTTGACACAGTTTCGACTTTTACTTTTTGTATAAAATCTTAAGATGAAGTTATCTTAAACCATTTTTCTTAAAAAACCTCTTCCAAGTCTAACAAAATATTTTCAAAAAATTATCCATACATATAAATAAGCAGCTACTCATAAGCAATTTTGGACTTTTAAAAAGTCTTGCCAAGCGAATTTTTAAGCTAATTTTTTCTAAAAACTCTTTTAACTAGATAAAACACTCTCGTACTATGACTCGTTTGGTAAGACGAACAAATTGCTCGCTTTTGTTGACTTTCGTTCAAACGGTGGATAGTGTTTACCGGGTTCCCTCCAAATGAACCGGAGCCCAGCTGTCCAAATATTGCGAGCTTTTGTTGATTCAAACCTGGGAATCTTTGACTTCTGCACAGCCCGAATAAATAATATAAGATTTTATTATTGTTATTATTATTGGTTCTATTTTGTGTAAACATATTTACAAATAATGTAGGGATCTCCCTTTCCTAGAAAAAATATAATATATTTTGATTTATAAAATAAGAATTTTGTTAGCTTTCAAGGTTTAAAAAATAAATAAAAAATTCTCCTATATAACTTTTATTATTTAGTTACGGGCTATTAAACGTTAGAGCATGAACGGAGTGATCGTAAAGATAAACAAATGTATGACTTATTTTTAATGTGGACTCATGCACATTAAATATAAGTCAATATTAAATATAGGGATAATTGCAACAACGATTTCAAACATTTCATTTTTTTTTTTCAGACTATTCTTTAACCTTTTATTTTGGCGGCTGCAGGTTCAAACCTTTCACTTTAACGACAGTTGGAGTCCATTGGACAGATTCCATCCAATACCTCATTTGTCTAATTGGTAGTCATGTATTGTTAACAACAATTGATCTCTTTATGATTTATGTGGCAAAGTCGACTTTTGCAGATCTACAATTTGGTCATACCCAATTTTTTTTATTGTTGTTTGAGATTTGGGTATGGAGTATTGAATGAAATATGTTCAATGGACTCCAACTGCAATAAAAGTGAAAGGCTTGAGACTGTAATTACAAAAATAAAAGGTTAAGGTATAGTATGTAAAAAATTAAAAGGTTTGGGACCGCTACTGCAATTATCTCTAAAATATACATTCAGAACTTATCTTTTTGATAAACAATTCCCAAACACGCTCTAAGTCAAGATAGACTATTATTGATCTTTAGAGATATCAAGAAAAATAGATGAATAATAATATAAGACCCCTGATTTGCTTAGTTAAAAATAAGATTTTAGTGTATTTTGATGAAAATTGATCAAATGTATGATTTAAAAGTTATTGAAAGTTATAAGTCTCATAAAATGTGTGGTTAAAATGGGTTTAAGGAAAAATGAGTTTTAAAAAATGGAAGGCAAACAGATGCAAGAATTCCCGTGAAAACTTCAAAAATAAATAAATAAAAATAAAGGAAAAAAAACATAAGAAAAATTATTGATTATCAGACATAAAATTTTCACAATATAAAGTATTGCTACAATAATATAATCTCTCTCACACACCTGAATCCCTATTCCCTAAATACAACCAAGAAAACTGACACGAGAACTATCGAACTCTTTGAAAACCTATGAAGAGAACTTGTTAAATGCTACGCTAAGGCCTCTCTCTTAATTTCTTTGTGTGTTCTTTGGCAATAGATAAGCACCTTCATTTATAGTGCATTCTTGTCCAACAATGTTATTATCAATAAAAATCATGTCAAAATCGACCAAAAAAGATAAAAAGAGAGAAAGAAAAAAAAAGGTTACACAATTGGCTAAATAATTGTGCAAGTGCTCTTTATGTGACTTTATTGCCAAAACTTGGAATGTATTTTGGCTTCTTAATTATGAGCCAATTTATCAACTAATTAAAACGGTGATAAATATATTTTCGAATTCGAATTCTAGATTATCAAGAATTATAATTTGGATTATTCTACACTTACCAAATCAATTACCGAATTCCCCCTATTGGAGGGGTGCCTGTGCTCATTTGGTAAGTGTAGCAAGGTCCTTATAATTTTAGAGCGTTGTGTCAAAGTGCATGTATACCCATCACATGTATGAATTTATCCAATAATCTTAGAATAATTGTAAAAAAAGTCAAGGAAAAATCACTATGTATTTTTAAAATTTTTTGAAGTGTTTTCATGCTTGCATTCATTTAATAATTAATAAGAATTTTATGTAGATATTTATTTAAAATGACGATAATATAAAAGGAAAAAGGATAAGATAGAGTTACTGCACGAATTAATATGTTAAAAGAGTTATGATTTGACATATAATAATGATTTGATATTTTATTCATTTACTTTTTTTCTTTTTTTCTTTTTTTTCCCACATAGTGTGTGTTATAGTGCGTGCAAAAGTTTAAGGGACCGCCATTATTTTCCCATACCTCTATCATTCTTTTCGGACTCCATAATCTATTCACATGCTTCATCGAAAAAGGAACATGTCCTACATGAAAAGCTCTCTTGAATTGTATATGTATTGTCATTGCATGCATGAGATCATCGAGTAATCAAATTATGGTGTGTGACTACATATTTGTAGAGATCAATAAAAGCGCAACGCTTTAATATAGTGAGAAAATTTCAACAAGTGACGGTTTGACTTCATTTTATTATATTGTACTGTCACCTTGATGATGTCGTGTATATATCTTGAATATTCTTGCTTGCTAAGGTGGAGTTGTGAGAATATTATCTTTAATAAGATTTGTCAAATATGTATTTTAGTTTGCTACTTCTCGTGTTTGATTTTCAGAATGTGCCAAATAATATATCTAGAAAAATAGTTTTAATGGTCGTTATTTTAGGGCTTGTTCGTGCAATTATACTACACAAATAGACTCAAAGACATGTTCAAAAACAGGGAGACACGTGTTGATATATGATTGGACAGATTGAAAAAAACAAAAAAACAAAAAAAAACAAACAAATACCTAAACAGGTGCTGTCAAGTCAACTTATCTATCTTTTCTCTTTTTTGAGTCATCATTATTCTTGTTCATGATGGTTGATCTTTGATCAATTCATCTTTAATATGGCTTAGAAGTATTGATAGCTAATCTTAGATACAAAAATCTAGGTACACACTGTGTATATGTGTTATATGTAGCACCATACGTAAAAACTTAAATTAAATTTTGATATAATTTATATTTCCTTTTTAACAAGCCCCCCACGTACATGTCGAAATCATTTTTCATCTAAAGGCTCTCATATATACAAATAGCTAGTAAGAGTCAAAATTGAAATACGAACTCATGTATGTTAGATTGGTGCTATATATGTTGAATTACTTTATCTAAAAAATCAATGTTGAAAAGAATATAAATTTATTCAATTATTATGCATGTCTATACAAGGTTCAATTAGCAAAACGATTACAGTGAAATAAGACAATCTTGTTTAAGTAAAACGAGAGAGAGAGAGAGAGA
>CAIGRS010152057.1:0-13805 GCA_903798395.1 Fraxinus floribunda | reverse complement strand
CGGCCCATTTGCCACCTCTACCGGTGCAAATTATATGATATGTTATTAAATCTTACCAAATTCTAAAGATATGATATGATAATATGACTATTTTGATATATGAATTGATACTTTTATTCAAGATTGCACAATACTTGTGTCTTACTAAGTATTCTCATATACTCGTCATTCTCCCCTACTTCTCACAGGTTAGAACGGGTAGTTAGTTGGTAGACAATGAGCTGTTGTCGTTATGCCTGAATTCATTGGACTTAATAAATCAAATCAGTGTAACGTGATTGCATATTTCATTTCTAGCAGAAATCGTAGTTGTTTTTTTTTATTTATGGGCCACTTTCCTTCTTGAGACAAAATTTATAGGATTATGAACTAAGGCATATGTTATTTTTTTTATTTATTTATTTTTTTTTTTGTGAAACCAATTTTTTCTTATTGGTTATGGTATAAAATAAATTGATATCTTGTACATCACATTAAATTTTTTTAAAACTTTTGGTAACGATTTAAATTCTAAAATTTACATTGGATCAATGGACTCTCAAGCTTCCATTCCCAACAGTCTTTTATGAAAATCGACAAATTCATTTGCCACTTTTCTTGTAAATTGGTGGAATACCCATCCTCCTCCATGATAGCCGCAATGAAATACAATTCGCATTTCTTTTCACCATTTAATGAAAGAATTACGTATACTTATCAATCTTCTTCAAGTAAACACATTTTGCTTGTTGATAGTAAAACTTCTTTCCTCTTCGCATATGTGAATACCTAAACCTAGTTAATTTAAACAATTTGCCTCAATTATACAATGCCCAAATACTCCCGTCAATTAGAACTTCCAACGACTAGTTTTACGTATAGTTCTGACTGAAATAACTTAACAATTTTAAGGTTTGCAAATAATGATCTATTATACGACTAAGTAAGAAGTAATACAAATATGGGGTGAAGAACTAATCAATTAATCAAAATGCAAAAATATAGTAGTTTTGATTTAGTAATTATGCAAAATTAACTAAAACAATCAAAAACAAATAAAGAACAACTCCCTCATTTTCTTATTCGTTTTAACTTATTGGAGAAGTGGAGTCAAACCTTACGGTCTTGACTTTATCACCATTTCACTATTTCATTCAGCTGCAACCACCACTTGGATTAAGATTCTCCAATCTTAACTCATGACAAGTAGCCTGATCTTTGAACGGAATTATATAAGTCACGCTACGGTGTGTTTTCTTCGAATATAACTAAAGAACACGGATTTTTCTTTGAGACGCTAAACTAAATCTTCTACCAGTTAGAATTCGTTGAAGTAAGTCAGAATGCTTCTTCACGTGAAGTTGCAGGTTCACCAGATGTATGAAATTTTTTCTCTCAAAGCTAGTTCAATCCTTAATATTCTTCTTTGTTTATATAAAGATTTCCACAAGATCCGAACATCTCTTACCTGAATTAAAAACATTATACACGGTAAGAAACATACAAGATAGGGAAGATATGGTTGATATGGTCCATAGTTGAATTAAGGAAATATTTTTCTAATATAATATTTCCTTCTTGTAATTATTTGACCAATTGACTTTGTCCAAGATAATATGTTAATGTTCCTGAATATGTTGCTTTCAAGGTAAGTAAGAATTTCGCCTTATTTAGGCTTTAGAAACCCTAAAAAATCGCAACCAGATCTTTCCAAACATGTAGCACCCAATCAATTCTGATTGACTGACTTACCTGTCTTTGGACTTCATGGTTGCACATGGTTTTGTTGGAACATGTTTGGACATTAACAATCATTCTAATGGAAGTAAGCCAATAAATAAAGATAGGTAAAAATATATCATATATTTTACTTACAATCTCCCCATTTGGCATAGCTTAATTTCAAAAACCTTAGTTTGAGTTTTTAATGTCATGTTACGAGTGTGTGTAATGGAGAACATGTGCATGACTTTTTTTCCTTTAGTTCCTCCAAGTACACAAGTATAGCTTCCCCTAACTTCATGAACACAACAATAAATAACAAAGCGTGCAAGACCATAAGCTATAGTAGCAGGCTTGTCAAACACACAATGTGTTTAATAGATCAAAAGACAAAAAATACCTAGGAGTACTACCACTCCTCCCTTTTTTGAATAGTTAGCAATAGATTATACAAGCCACAAATAGTTGTGCAACAGGGAAAGATAGGCAGGAGAAAACCAAACCATCCTTCAACTGATGGATTTTCAACTGGAACCTCCTGATTCTGGACACGAGGCGTCGTTGGGTGTAGACTGGCTGACACGTCTGTTGCGGCACTTACTTCTATTGTACTGCAAAATATCTGAAACCAAGTACACATTCAGGAAACTAGTAGTACTCTTGCACCAAATAGTCTAGATACGTTCATCACCAAGGTAAGCTAAGTTTTCACAATCCTGCACATAGAGTAAAGGCCATCGACCATTTTATTCACCTTCAAGAAAATGGTGCCCACCTGATTTTTGACAAACAGCAGATTAGTCTCCAACATTTTTAGCCTTTCAGAGTGATCTTGTGGAATATGCTTAGGAGTCCTAGGTGTAGGAGTGGGAACACTATCCAAATTACCTAACTCATGAACCCTTAGAGTAGGAATAGGAGTAGAGTATCTATCAGTGGGCAAAGTAAGTATCCCCAAATCATACAAAAAGTGGTAAATGAGACTGGGATAGGGGGAGTGTAAATTGTTTTGCCCTTCATAAATCATTCTATCAAAAATAAATTCAATCAAATCCCCCACCATTGTACCCAATTTGTATAGTGTCATTGTATGCTCTTAGGACAAATCTGAGCGAAGAGTAAAGGGATCCAGATTGAGGATGAGAATTTTAAATAGAATTTTGTACTTGGGAGTGAGCCTAGAAGTAGGCAGGTTGAGACAATCAGAAGGCCACATTTTCCCAGTTAATTCCATGGCCACACCATCAGTGGTTACATCATCATCATTCACAACAGCATTCTCATCCATTCTCAACAAGTCCCTTAACACTGATAGACTAAAAGTCACCAGTCTCCCCCTCATATAAGTCCTCCACCTAAATGGGTTTCCAGGTGTGCCAATATTCTTGGGAATATTTGAATAAAATTCTTTTACTATGGTCTCATTGAAGGCTCCCTCAAATGTCAACAATCTCTCTAATTTATGAAATCCAATGATCCTACTCAACCCTAACTTTACAAAGTCCTCTAGAATAACCTTACGATGGACAGTGTAAGCGACAAATAGAGTTTTATTAGCCTCGGTCAGAAAATAGTAATTAAATGGACTAATTGAGTTTCAACTTTTTGTAAATGTTTCAAACCTAAACATGTAGTGGCGGACCTAGCAACCGGCCAGCCCCCGCGGCCGCCCGTGCTGGGTTCGCGAAAAATTCTTCAGACAATCGTCGGGAAGAAGATGAAGTACAGAAGGAGGAAGGCTGCTGGGCTGGAGAACCAAATAAAATTTTTGGCCCTCATTTTAAAAAAAATAAATAAAATGCCCAATTCGGTCCAATCCATTTAACAAAAACCAAATAAATTGAATAAGTCCAATCCAATTTCCATAGCCATTTCTCATTTCTTCTAGCAGTGGACTGGGCGATGAGGTCTAGGGCGATTGTTGGCGAAATTCATTTGGGCGAAATTAATTTGAGGTTTGAGGAAGACGGTAGAGGAGGCTACAGATGCCGACTGTGACTGTGATTATTTGGACTAGAGTGGAGGCTGGGCTATGGGCCTGTGGATTGGTGAGACCATGAGTGGAGGCCCAACTCCAAGGTTGGACTGCCGCGGTGCAGAGCTTTCTGCTAGAGTGGAGGACTGGAGGCTGTTGGGCTCAGTGGACTAGAGTGGAGGCTAGAGTGGAGTGGACTGTGGAGGAGAGGAAAGGCTGGAGCTACGGGCTTAAGGCTAGGCCTGGGGACAGGCTTGAGTTTTTGGGCTGGACCAACTGGAGTCTGGAGGTATTTATAATTTTATGGATTATGAATTTATGATAAATGAGTAAATGAGTTTTTTTGTGGACTATTTATTATTTGCTATTAATGAATTATGATAAATGAGTAAATGAGAATTTATGAATGGGTGCAGCCCCTGGACTGTATATTTATGTTTTTGTATTCTTTTTTTTTCGATTTTTGCTAATTTGTGAATAATGAATTATGATAAATGAATATATGAGAATTTGTGGCATGTGTACACTGTTTTTAATCAATTTTGAGTTGAAAAATAAATTGGGGGCATTTTGCAAATTATGGAGCGATTTTTTCAACCGAAACGAAAGTCCATACCTAGTTCTTCGTTCTCTAATTGTGCATCTAGTTCTTCGGCTATTACGATCGTTGATTGTGTTAGGTCAATGATCACGGGTCAANCCCCTGGACTGTATATTTATGTTTTTGTATTCTTTTTTTTCGATTTTTGTTAATTTGTGAATAATGAATTATGATAAATGAGTAAATGAGAGTTTATAGATGGGTGCAGTAGCCCCTGGACTGTACATTTATGTTTTTGTATTTTTTTTGGTATTTGTTAATTTGTGAATTATGAGAAATGAGAATTTATATTAACTATGAATTATGACCTATAATTTTGAATTGTGTATTGTGATTTGTGATTTGGAAATTTAGGGTTCTAGGAAATTAGGATTTAGGCTCAATTAAACCATTGTATATGTATCGAGTTATATTTTAGCTATTACGATCGTTGATTGTCTACGGTCAACGGTCACGGGTCAACAGTCTTCGCCCATGCTGGGTCCATCACTGTAAACATGGATGGATCAGAAGAAAGTTCCCAAAACTCTATATGCACCACTAGGAGTAAGAGGTCGTGACTTGCTAATCAGAGCGGTAAAGGTCTCCATAGCCTTCAACTTACCTTTTTCAGCTTGAGTGTCCTTTCTCGTTGTGGAGAGATGTTGCGAAACAGAGTTAGAATTATCTGTTTCATCAGCTGTGGAATTTTCATTCGATGGCATAAATTAAGATTTTTATTTCTTAGTGTCCTCAACAATAGGAGGATCATTATGCTCAAAAACTTCTAGTACTGGTTTGGGTCCAGACTTTCTTCTATTAGGGTTTCTACCTTTATCTCCAGATCCCTCCGACCCTTGATAGGTGTCAATTTCATCTTCAGTCACTTTCTCCCAAGTAAAATCACTCTTATGGTCAGGTAATTGCATTCGATGACTAATATAGTTGTTGGGCTCGTTTCACCTTGTTGTCTTCCTTGAAAGAGGTGGCGGGTGCATTCTCTCCTTAGAATTTGCAATAGCCGCTACTTCAGGAAATTGGTTAAGAGGCACAATTTCAATTAAAATCCAGTCGTACAAGTTCAGTCTAGGTTTGGACTGGAGGCACTTTAGAACGACGTTGTTGCGTACTCCGCCTTTCCCGTTTTCTCCCAAATGACTCCCGTGTGCTGGTTAGTATCTTTCTCTATGTCATGTTTCCCTAAAAACAAACCCTACCAAGCCGAAAAATCAATTGTAAAACTTCGAAAATAAGTTAGTGGACGGCGTGTCTTAATTTCACCAATGAAAGAGGGAAGAATTCAACTTTTTTATAATTGCACAAGGGTAACTGCAAGATGGAATGTGCAAAAGGAACTTGTGTAATTTATGAAAACTGCCTAACACCAGTTGCTAGATTCCACACACACACCCCACGTTTTAGCCATAATTGGTCCCCATCATCTTTTTCTTTCCTTATTTTTATTAATATAAGTATGTAGGCATGATTTACTTCCTAAGGCTAACCGATTGATTGATATTCTACGAATGAACCCACATGTGTCAACAAAATTTGAAAATGTCCTAAACATGGAATCAATTACAAAAAATATGTTTTATTTATAACAAATATCACAATTAGACCAATTTCATAATCAGTTTAAAATTTCTCAAGACAAGAATGAAGTTTTCATTCAGATGTTTGCTCACAATAAATTCTTTAAATTGAAGCATGGGTGTATGATAGGACATTTTAGATAAGATAAATTATGAAGCAAGCCCTAACCAGAACTGACGTTCATAAAGACATCATGCAAAAGTGTGTTTCGAGCCGAGCATCATCTGAAATTGTCCCTGTAGATATAAAAATATTTGTGCTCCATATGTGAGCATTTATAAAAAAAATATATTTTCTTTTGCTTGCTCATGTGATGACTTTTTCAATATTTTTTTAAAAATTTCACGGTCTTTTAATTCATGGAGTTGACTTTTACACAGTAGTAGAGGTAACTTTTTTCTCTTGATTTATGTCCATTATCAAGGACGGCTTCACTCATCTATAGTGTAGCCATCTCCTCCAATGAACTTGTCTGTTTACACAACAACATATTATGGTGTAGAGAGACAGACAGACCATGAGTCTACACTCAAACATAAGTCACTTTAAGATAAAAACCTGGTAAGTAAATGGTCACAATATATAGTCAGGGTGTCCTAATAGTGTACTTATCTGAAAATACTTTACCATAAGTTGAGTGAGCACATCACACTAATTGGTAACATCAAATTTATCTCAATACTTTCAAATCAACTAGAAATATACATCATGTGACATTTGCTCTAAAAACTCCAATTTTTTTAAATAAATGTAACATATCTACATATAATGCGAACATACAAAAAGAAAAAATATATAGAACACGGTCATTAATGCATCGTGCATATGCATATAGCCATGTCAACGAGCCGAGCCTAGCCGAGCCGAGCCACGAGCCGTAACTCGAAGCTAAGGCTCAGCTCAAGGAAAACAGGGCCGATCTTTTTTGGGCTAGAGCCGAGCTGAGCAAAAGCTCAACCAAAAAATGAGACTCATGCGAATCAAGATTTTTAGGTCAGTTTTTGCATATGTAGGTAAATCTTTCGAACATATCAGATTTTTCCCTTAAAAATTCTACCCATGTGAATCAAAAGAAATCATCGACTATAACAAAGATATATCTTTTTCCACCAAGACTTTTAGTTTGTATATGACCCATCAAATCCATGTGAAATAAATAACCTTGTCTTTGAATTGTTCTAGTCTGTTTACCTTTTTGGCATGAACCGTACATACCATCAGGCCTTTCTGTGAGTTTGGGAACTCCTCTTACCGCTTCAAGTTTGGTAAGTTTGATAAAATCTGCATAGTTCAAATGTCCCAACCATTTGCGCCACAATTCTATACAATCAGAGTTAGAAATATGACTTACAATATCGAATTCAAGTAAGTAACATTATCTTGAGACCTCTGTTACCACGCAGAACACAACTACCATCATTTTTCATTACCTTATACATTTTCTTTGTGAACATAACCATAAGATCATCATCACACAATTGACCTACACTAATCAAATCCACTGCTAGAATCGGTTGCTATTAAAGAGAAGGGGTCACCGGGAAGAAAGGTCAAATGGAAAGGCAAGTCAACAACATAGAGTATATTTTTCAAGACAGGCAATCCGTTTTTATCAATTGTACCTATTCCTTCAATTTTACTTTGGGCACCTATCCCAAAGTAACCTTTTGTCCTGCATAATTCTTGTAGCCAGTTAATATAGCACGATTTACAGTCATGTGTTTAGGCAGTGGTGAAAGGTGTGTCCATATAGATTACACAAGCTATACCTAGTCCTGAGTTCTAAACAATTTTTTTCGAAGTGGTTAGAACCTGATATGGTGTGTTCGTACGATATTTTGATTATTATTTCTGATGACTGACTTTGCAATCTTCCAAATCCCAATGTGTCTTTAATGAACGTTAGTTGAGTAGTAGCCTTCTTCTTTCCTTTACTTTCTGTACGATGGATTTCACGTATTTAAACTACAGAAATCGTTACAAATTGTATTTTGAAAGAAATACAAATGGATTGGAATTTGGCTTAGTCGATAACCTATATTCCCAAGCAAAATAATCCTTATATTCTTTAAACAAAGCGATTAACTTGTCACTTACCTCCTGACTAAGTAGATGGCTGACAAATGTTGGACGATCTTCACTTTCGTCACTAATGTTCACCTTTATCAAAGGATTTTGGGCTTGAGCATGCCCAAGTTTTGTGATCCTCATTACTTCATCATCTAGGTTCCTTGTAGGTGCTTCCCCCTTTAAGCAATCTACCTTGTTGACTTCTCGGCCAATGTTCTGCTCTAACTCGAACACTGCTACCTTATTTCTCAACGTCTCAAGTGTTGCTTCTTCTTTTGTCCTTTCTTGACATTCCTCATTGAATGCCACCAATTTGGCTTTGAAAGCCTGGCTATCGACCATATTTTCTTGCTGCTTACAACTCATTAGATCTCCATATTTATCCTTCTGCCAATTACTGGCTCCTCAAGGGCCACTATGTTTAGCCTCATTTGATTAAACATTTCAGTAAGTACGTCTACTGAAAACGGCTCTTCGCTTTGTGCGACAATCTGAGTATCTTCCCCATCTTGTACTACCTTGACAGGTCCATAATTTTCCTCATACATGTACCTTTCCATTGAGTTTGCTTCTGCAACAAAGGGTCTATGGTCTGCTTGCACCACTTCGACTTCGCATTTGTCATTCCAGAAAACCAAATATTGGTGAAGCGATAAAGGTATGAAACGGCTCCCATGAATCCAATCTCTTCCTAGTAAGACATTATAACTAGTAGGACAATCTATCACAAAGAAGACTGTGTCCTAGTGGTTGTTCCCACAGTTATGTCCAGTGGCATCACTCATTTAGTTGAAGTGGCTTAAAATTTGTAAGGATAACCTCTGTGGGGATCATATTGCTCTCTGGCTTTGCGAACTTTCTCATCATTCTGAACGGGATGGTATTATGACTGCTCCATTGTGAATAAGTACCTTTACCACGGGGTATACCGTTGACTAAAGCCTTTACGTACAACAACCTCAAATGTTTGGTTAATTTTATATTTAGCCTCTTGAAGATGACTTTCTCAGCTGCATCTATTTCCACTTCCTGTTTTGTTGAACTGTCTCCTTGTAATAGGTCTACATGCAACATTTCACATTGGGTCTTTGCTTCTTGGACTTCCTCCTTACTTTCTCCTAATGTTTGTTCTTCAATTATCCAACCTATAGGCTGAGGTAATACCTCTTCTTCAGTTATCCATCTTGTAGGAAGAGGCAGTATTCTTGAGGGTGACCTATATTTCTCAGCGTGAGGCACTCTCTGTAATGCCCCGAAAAATCTCCATATAATAGAATTTAAATTTTGGTGCTATATCTTGATGTTTTGAAAGTTAGGGACTAAAATTATATATTTCAATTTCAATTTTATTTGGGTCATATATTTAGATTGTTAACCGAGTATGATAAATATAGCAATATTGATCTTGTTAGATAGGTCATAATTAATTATGCACTTTAGGCTCGAGAAAAGTTAATTTGGAATATTGGACGAACCCTAAGTTATCAAAGTTGGAAGATTTTATCTTGTATTGCATTTTGTTTTATTATTAATATATGTAAAGTTTAAAATGATGTCACGTGTATCAAAGTTGGTAAGTTATGACTTTATATATAAATAAGAGATAAGGAGAGAGTGTGTATCATGGGTATTGCTACACGAAAAAAGGTGGTTTTGTTTTAGTGGTTTTGCTACTTTTTAGAAATTATAGGAGTTGTTGAAGAAAGTGCCAATTAGATTTAGTAAAATATTATTATATTTTGGTGTAACATTTCCTAGCATGCCACGTGTCTCATATATTGTTGGTTGAGATATCTTATTTTACACGATAGAGATGTGTGATTGAATATGCTACACGAAGTTTTCGGGTTTTCATCGTTCAAGAATTTTTTTAATCTAACAAGGTAGGAAAAGAGGTGCAATTGATTTATCTCGTTTAAATCTTTTTGTTCATACTGGTGAATTTTATACTTATGAAAGTTAAAGATATGATATGATGTTTTATGATATGATGTTATGGCCATTTCGGTACAAATGTTACGATATGTATGATATGAGCTCTTACCGAATTTCTAAAGTTATGATTACGGTATGATTTTCTGACGTTTGTTCTAGAAGTTTTTATTCGAGATTGCACCATTTTTTGAAGTTCCTATTGAGTATTCTCATGTACTCACCCTTTTTCCCTACTCCACACAAGTTAGATCGGGTCGTTGGTCGGCGGGCGATGAGGTGCAACCGTGGTGCCGGGATTTTTAAGACTAAGGAAAAATAATTTTGTGTACTGTGTCAAGACCTATTTATTTTCAACACATGTTTTTGTTTTATTGTATGAATATGTTATTTAAGGCTTGGAACATGTTTGATTTAAATATGCAGTTTCGTATTGAATGAAATGTTAAATAATATATTTATATTTCAAGAATTGTTCCATGGTCTCACTCTCTCACAAACCCACACACTTTGATTCTGACACGTACTTGGAGTTGGCAAATGCACAAGTGTTGTCATTTTCTAGTTAGACATGCCTATTTGTTAGCTGTATAGATTAATTAATATATGGAGGCATGTACCTAGTCCCTGCACGTGAAGAGTCCTTTGCCATTTGACACTTTGTCAACACACATGAGTATGAATTAATTTATCTTGCTAGTCACGTCATCTCTTTGTTCATAACATTCTAACAGAAATGGACCAGAAGTATCTTCTTCCTGTATATGCTAATGATCAATCTTTAATTGAATTTTCAAGAATGTGCAACTTAGTAGTTTAAATTTGGTAAATCATATAAGGTGTAGATTAAAATAAAATTTGACATTTTCTTATAGATAGTTTTGGTAATGATTTAAATTTCTATAAAATTTGGGTCGTTACACTCCCACCTTTCTCTTAGGCGTCCCATATAACACATAAAAATCAAAAAGATGCCCAGATGGTTCTCCCAACAAATCTACCTCGCGGGCACCTTCCTGATGCAATTGCTTCAATAAAGTGTTGCGCGACACTCCTCTTTTCTTCCTCTCTTCTTCTAAGTTAATTTCATCTTCAATGTCAATCATGTCATCATCCTCTTTTTCACCATATACCTCTTGAGATGTTTGGCCTTCTTTATATTCCAGTACACGGGTTTCTTCCTCATTATCCTCCATTTCCTCTTCTTCGCTTTCTTTACTTCTGAATTCAATGGCTAATAAACAATCATTAGTCATAACGGGAGGTAGCGTACCAAATTGAATAGTGAGGGTTGGGTCTTCTTCATTTTCATCCTTCTTTCGGCGCTCAAATTTTGATCTTCCGAAAGAACTCTTTGGCAATTCCTCCATTAAATCACCCATACTAGCTTCCTTATATCCTTGAGGACGTTTTGGTTGGCCGCCTCAAGCAGTTTAGGCGCCTTAGGACGTGATGATCCCTGCTGTTGTCTTATCATTCGTTCGTAGTTCCGTTGGAAATGCCTTTGTTCAGTTCTAGTCATTTCGTTAAAGGGTACAACCCTTCGTGTACTATACTGGAACTAGTACCATACATTCGGTTTGCGAGGTTGTGGCATGAACCTTCTTCCACTGTTTATCGGTCTGAACTATCTTTCAAAAGGCGATTTCCCGTAGAATGGCACACTCTGTCCACCAAGATGGAAACTTGTTCCACTGTTAGGACGATGGTGATATCGCCATGCTCCAGGTCTTTCATTCACTTCTCCTCTACAACTAGCACACAAGACGCCTTCGTCTTTTTCAAATTTCTTCCCTTTGATACGTTCAAAGACACTGGCATGTGACTCTGGATCATCTTCTCCATCATCTATTACCAACTTAAATTTTGGCAACTTATTTTTGAAATCAGATGTCACCATATTTACCCTAAGTGGCTGTGGGAAAGGATTTTCATCAACTGCCATTTTCTTCTTGGCCTTAAACGTGATTCGTCCTGACTTAATGGCATCCTACAACACATGACTAAAAACCAGACAATTATTAGTCATATATGACCACGCATTGTACCATTTACAATATTTTTTGCCCTTGATTTATTCAGGATCTGGCAACTTATGCTTGTCGCTCAACTTTATCTGCTTATCCTTATACAGTTTGTCGAATATAAGGTCAGCTTTGGTCACATCAAATGAGAATACCCTATCCTTCTATTTTCATTTTTTATAGGCTCATTCTTATCTGTCATTCTAAACTTGGCCATTATAGGACAAGCATATGCATCTCCTTTAATTAATTCAGCCAGACATATCTCCGTCTGATCATAATATTCGTCATTAACAGCATGAACGTCGAAATTCGGGTCTCTATAATTAGTCCATTTGCTAGAGTTTTTCATTTCTTCCTCTTCCCTGATTAGTCGTTCATAGTTAACAACGTCAGCACTCAATTGAGAAAGGTCAGGAAATTCCATGTCCTGGAATTTCTTTTTTAAATCGAAACTCAAACAACTTTGAGCGATTTTAACAAACCCTTTTTTAGGCAGACCACAAAACATTTTCTTCTAGCTATTTTAAATCTCTAAAGGAAACTTTCTGCCCATTCGTTTGGCAATTGACGTAAATTTGTCAAATCGACCAAAGTAACTTCAGATTCAGTTTTGTAAAACTAAGCATGGAACAACTGTTCCAGTTGTTGCCATGTTTCGACAGAATTTGCTAGCAAATTAATAGACCATGAGAAGGCTACCCCTGTTAACGAACTAGGGAACAATCTCATTTTGTGATAGTCAGTGACTTCATTACATTGAAGTGTAAATCGCCCTATATGTTCCAGGATTGACATTTCTCCCAGACCAGTAAATAATGAGAACTATGGTACTTTATACCCTCTAGGCCAGGGATATGCTTGTTCTACCCAATCAGGATATGATTTTGTATAAGTCGGCCTAATAAAAGGACGCATCCCAAAAGCTATTTGATCATGTACTATCTCTGTAATTTGATTCCTCAACACAGCGTAAGGATCATACGGCATTCCTATAGGTTGATTCATTGGCGAAATTACTTGAGGCCTAACATTTGGTACTTGGTTTGTGGCAAAAGTGTCATTATTCAAACCATTATTACCGTGAGCCTGAGTATTACCACCATCGTTAATTCGTGGGGTATTCTATCCATTATTTTGGACTTTGTCCCTTACATTCGGGTTACCCCCCAGGTTTGATACTCCGTTACCGCTATTCAAGTTTTTCATTCCATTACCCCCCTGATTTGAAGTAGATGGTCCAAAGGGTGGTTATATTCCTTGATTCGGACTTAGGACTGGGAAATTATGTCCCACAATCGTTCTGGATCGAAAGTGATTCCCTATACTTGACATAACTGGTTGACAAATTTGGCCTACTAAATTATTCATAATTTAATTTAAAATATTTAGTTGTTTGGCCATGTTGTCATAATGCGCCATTTTGAATAAATCTTTCCACATTATGAATATTTTGTAAATTTACCTGTTCAACGACATCTTGTGCGAGTTCACCAAATAATGCATGCTTGGTTCTTGGACTCAACTCTGTCATTGACCCGTAATGACTTTGGTTCTATCCCTCCGTTCCTGGAGTACTTTGCTACTCCTCATATCGTTCGATCACAAACTAGACTATTCCTTGGCTTGCTGGCTCCTTATTAGAGTTTTTATGAGGCATATTGCTTCACTCTTCGTATCTTCAGACTTCAAAGACCAATTGTCCAACTGGGCGTGCCAAATTGTTTCACGCGAAAGGTTGAATCTCACTAACAATAAAAAGATTCAGACGATTGTGTAAGGAACAAACCTCTCGAGACAAATTCCCAACGATTGGTGTTTTATTTATGAAGATTACAGTTTACATGAAGCAAAATGCCTTCAAGAGGCACAAGCACACAAGGCAATCGAAAGTTTAAAGACAAGAAATTAAAGGAAATGAAATTAC
>CAIGRS010151973.1:0-13256 GCA_903798395.1 Fraxinus floribunda | reverse complement strand
ACAATAGTTCATTTTAAAGTATTATCTTTTTTTCCGTTCTTCCGTCTTCTCAGTGTGCTGGACTCTGGAGTTTTTGAAACTTGAAGGGATAGTGGACTACTGAGTCTGGACTATGAGTTTTATTTTTTAAAAAAAGAAAAAATTGAGTCTCCTTAAAATCTGGGTCTGAAGGGCGCCTAGGCACGCCTAGACGAGCATTAAGCAATCAACGTCGTTGACTGCTTAATTTTCGCTTAGGCTAGGTGTGCCTAGGCGAGTATTAAGCGGTTAACAATAACGTTGACCGCTTAATTTTCGTTTAGGTTCAAGGCGAAACGTTTTCATCACGCTTCGCGCCTAGGCGCCACCTAAGCAACGCCTAAGCGCGCTTTTTAGAACACTGTATACATTAGGACTGGACAAAACTTTAGAACTGAACCGAACCTAACCGAATTGAGCGGCTCTTCTTAAGCTGAATACTCAAATGGATATCTGAATCGAGAACCAACGGATTTGGTTCGATTTTCGGTTCTACACAAAAAATCGAAAAACTGAATCTCCTTAATTTTTTTTTTATCTTAAATAAGCTAAATTATTTTATTTTGTTAAATAAATATGCTAGCTAATTAATTTAGTCCAAACCCAACTTAATGAAATTGACCTAAATTTTACCAAAATCTCTTATTCTATCATAGTAGTGTTTTAGAGAAATCGATTTGGAAGTTCGATTGCTCCTCTCTTCATTATTGTGAGCTCGATATCTTCCTCTTCCTATGATTTTAACAGCCAATCTATGAAAAACTCAACAAATAGAGGCACAGAAATATATCACGGGATTGAACTATGTTATTTTGTAAGAGTTAAAATTGAACATGTCATTAGTTGAATTAATGTAGTGTTTGTAGTAAATATTAAAAAAATAATTATTGTACGGAACTCGGGAATCGAACCGAACTGAATGGAATCGAACCTGAACGGTTTCATAATTAAATTTGGATTCAATGGTTTCACTTATTAAATATCCGAAAATTCGAGTTCAGTTCGACGGCCCATGTCCGCTCTAATATACATTTTGAAATTGGTGAATTTTATTATATTTTTTCTCACTACAAAAATAAAATAAAACAAATATAATCGTGAGTTCAAAACATATTAAATAAAAATAAAAACTAATGTTTATATAAATAATTATTAGCTTAAGCTATTTTTATTTTTTTAGAAATCTTTATAATTTTTTTTTTTTTTGAGAATCTTTATTTTTTACTTTTTACTTTTTAGATTTTATTTTTCAATTTTTTTTAGATTTATCAATTTTATTTTTTGAATTTTATTTTTAAAATCTTATTTGTTGAAATATTTTTATTTTTTGAAAATCTTAATTTTAAAATATGTTTAAATAAAATTTTATTTAAAAGCTTGTTTAAGGTGTTTGAACGTTTTCAAGATTTACACTGAAAACATCTAAAATGTCAAAAATGCGTTTTGAGTTTTATATTATAAATCTATCATTATTTTCTAAAATGTTTCAAAAATAGGTCAAATACATTTTCAGTATTTTTCAAAATTGAAAACAACTAGAAAATAGTAAACCAAACCCACCCCAATTTCCAAAACGAACAACTGACTAGCATGAAGTAGCGGCTGGTGCTAGGTACTAGGCTATATCGAAAATATTGAGGCCAAATTGTCAGATTTGCCCTCTGTATATTTAAAACATAGGGCCTTGAAGTTCTATACATTTTCATTTCAATCCTTTAACTTTTCAAGTAATCCATTTAGGTTCTCCAACTTCTCACCATGTCCAAATTGGTTCCTAAAATATTGAATTATTGCATTTTGGTCCTCCAACTACTAATTTATTCAATCTTGATCCTTCAAGTTTCCAAATATCCAAGTCAACCCTTTTTCTTGGCTCGGTGATATTGGTGCTAACGGTTATGCTGGAATATGTAGGAAACATACATTTTGGCAGAGGCGGGTTGAAGATCTATTGCAAGCGAAGTTCTAAAAAAATTTAATGTCAATACAATATTAATATAATCAAAGTTAACCATTGTATAATTTTTAAAATAAAAATTTAGAAAGATAAACGAGTAGTTAAACTCAAATACTAACAATGTTTGTAGCGATCTTTCTAAGTACGCATATTGCAAGTTATAATTAGCGTTTTTTTGCAGATGATGCGTGCACACACAAATATTTGAGGTAAATTTCATTTTATTAATAAAAATGTACTCAGTAGTGTATGTGTAACAAATGTATAAAACAAATTTTTGAAATGAGGAAATGTATGGTTTCGATATTTCCAAATTACATGAAAATGTGTTTGTTACCTCACTGTATATCATAGTGATTGCAAAATAGTTTTAAATTTTTCTTGTGATGGCACTGATGTTTAACTTTTAGTCAGCTTATGACATATGTTATGCCTCGTCAATGAGGCTCCAATCAGAGCTACGTTGAAGAAACCTATTGCAAAAATATATGAGCACGGGCGCCATGTGGCTTTTGTGACATAACAATTTTGGCCAAGTCGATAGGACGGATCATAACTCATATGACGGAACCAAAGCCATTAGTTGCAACCGAGCCACTTCAGCTGAGGCATACCACGCTAGAAGCACCTCAAGAGAGGATCTTCATGAACGATCTTATTGCAAGTTGATGTTTTGACATGTCATTGAAAAGGTCACCCCACTTAATCAATTGCTCATGTCAAGTCTTACATCGCCGTCACACTCATTGTAACTAGCCTAGGAATGATTGATTGATGCTTATGAAAGAAAGTCCAGCCTCGTGGATGAAGCCATGTGTACCCTCATCCAACAGTTCACCTATATCGTCTTTTATTATAAAAGTTCACACATAGTTCCATTCAAAGGTAATGCAAGTCAACATTCTCACACTATACTCTTACTTTACTCTCATGTTCTATTCTCTATAGTACCCTAGTTTCGACCTCCTTTTTACTTTGATAAGTCCTTCCAAAGTTTGCACCATACCCAATTATATATTCCACCCTATTGACTTGACTGTTGGTACCTGCGGCCATCCCCGCTGTTGGAGTTTGGTTATATGCCTTAATTATTTGTTCAAGTGTGCAGAAATACAGCTTACGTGGACGTTGGAGAAATAAGGTCAATAAATTGAAGATGTCTATGGGAAATCTCTTACTATAACCATGAAACTCAGTTGAAAAATGCTACCAAAAAAATGTAGAGGTCCTCAATGAAAAATGTGGTGTTCTTGAAGAAAGCAAATAGGAGCCCTGAAGAGGGAAAAAGAATCTCAAAGGATAATTACTTGAAGTGTTCCATTTGTATCATGTGTCCTAAATTCGCTTTTGATAAAGCCTTTTTGAAGAAAGGAGATTTCTATTCATCATGAATTCAGAAGGCGAAGACGCTCCCCTTCATGAGAGGGCCCTTAGGAGGATACCACATCGTTATTAACCCCACCACCATCATAGGCATGGTGGATCGAGAGTTGCAGCTTAACTTATTAGGGAGTTTATAGCCAAGGCTACAAACATAAGAAATATTACTCAACAAAACGCCGCAATGCAAGAACTTCTGAGGCACATGCAAAACCAAGCGGGCTATCAGATGCCCCTACCCGCGTCCCAGGAGGACCATTTTCCTCAAGAAGATGATGAAATGCAAAGTCAGCAAGTTTTCACCCATCGCTACGTGAGGAATGGAAGCCGCATGGAAAGTGGGCATGGATACTTCGACGAACTATGTAACTGACCAATACATGGAGACCGAGTTCAATTTTCTTCTTGAATATGAACAAGGGCATTAATGATCCATCAATATGTTTGATCGGATCAGCCATTCGTAAAGGCCTAGGAATTTGCCATTTCAATAGCCTCTGGAGCTTAGAAATAGGTATCAGGCATTATCTGCGTATAGATCTTAGGAACACATGCAGGCTCAAAGTTAAGCTCTACCAATAGAAATAGGCGGGAATGAAGGGATGAACAAAATTGAATAAACTAAGCAGGCCCATTCCAACCGTCTCCTCAGGAGGATGAAGATTCTGAAGAACCCTAATGATCATGCGACTTGCATTCCTCCCAGTCCTTAAGAGATGCTCCGATACCTAGCCACTTTGTACCCCAAAGATTGCTAAATATGATGGAAATGGTGACCTTGCAAAGCACTTTAAAAACTACACGACCTACATGAGGTATAGTAGAATACCGTGTAGAAGTATTAGAAGATGGCTAGAACTCAAAAAGGTATTTCTAAAGCGATATGTAGTTAGCAAAGAAAGGATTCCCCCATCCAACGCCTCCAGGATAATGAGACATTGAAATCTTTTTAGGACGCTCTATAAATGAGATGACCTATTGTATACATGTTACAGATGGGGATGCCAAAGCTACCTTGAGAAGAGGCCTCAATATGAATGCTTTCTTCTGGAGAGATGTGCAGACTATCAATCCAACCACCTATGACCAATTGCTAGATATGATTTGTCATGGTTCGTCAATGAGAAATTGATTGACCAGCAAAATAGGGCCGCATGGGACTCCCAACCATACAAAGGTCAAGAGACAAAGGTCTTACTTCTCACTTGGTAGATCATCAATGCAACAAATCTGGGCATGCTGTGGCCTAGACAACTGACCAATCTCTTAGTTTTGCCACAATAAATACGGTACCAACCTTTGTATGCGAGAATATCTCGCTAACCACACCAAGGTAGCCACCTCTTGCCAGGGATAAAGGCTGAGGAATGGGACACAAAAGTGATCATAAGGTTGAGTTTTATTGCTCATATAACCAAAGTTCTCAACATAATGCTAGGGATTACCTCTGTGTAAACTTTTACAGGATGAGGCTGGGTAGCTCCTAGGGATACGTCTTCCAATCTGGTGAAGAAAAAAGGTACAAGTCACGGGACGAAGAGAGGTAGGGAAGAGGACCTTAGCAAAAAGGAATGTTAATCACATACATGAAATAGACACCATCTTTGAAGGCCCATATGTAGGAGGTAAAACTCGAAATTCCTAAAGGAATTATACGAGAGAGGCGAAAGACCCTCTAATGACGAACCTCATTATCAAGAACCGTCTCGAAGAATCCAAGGACATTCCTATATTTCCCTTACTATGATGCCTTGGTATAAGGGCTGTGATAGCTTGTAATGGATTGAAATGAATGTTGGTAAACAATGAGAGTTCAATCAACATCTTGTTTGGAGCCACTTTCGATAAAATGGTTGTAGATCATAAGCTCGCCCCAATGACATCGCCTCTATATGAATTCAAATGCGATAGTATCATCCTCGGGGCTAAGATAAATTTGGTCATGGAGATGGGCATACCCTCTCTAATGGCTTGCCATTTTATGGAGTTCCTAGTCGTTGATAGCTGATCTGCCTATCATGGAGTATTGGGAATGCCTTCTTTGAAAGTACTTTGGGTTGTCCTATCCATCCATCATTTGTGCATGAAGTTTTAAATCGAACACAATATAACTACCTTGAGAGGTGATCAAATGGGGGCCATGGAATATAAAACTCTCTACGAAAAATTGAACCTCGTTCCGTGAATATGGTCTTATATGATACTGAAATGTTTGACACTTTCGAAGAAAAACCCATTCCTGAACAAGGAGAAAATGTTGATATAGTAGAAGTCCCTAAAGGAGCACAAACCCTTGGAGAAAGGGTAATGATGATAAATCCCCTGCAGACGAGAAAGCCATTGAAGAAAGGACATCATTGACAAATAGATCTCTTCGAAAAAGGGGACGACCCTTGGAGTCCTTTGTTTAGGGATGCTATATGATGAGTTAGACGCCCAAGATTTTAGGATCCGATTCTCAAATAGTCCCAGTCAAAGTAATGGAAATCTTCCAAGTAGATCTACAGGATCCCTACAAAGTAATTCAAGTGGGAGAAAACCTACCCGTCGAAGCGAAGGATAGGCTCAAATGCTTCATTTCAGAAAAAAATAATTAGATGTCTTCGCTTGGAAGCATGAGGATATGGTAGGTATCAACCCTAAGGTTAGTTGTCATCATCTCAAATTGATCGTAAATCGCTCTGCATAGATATAAGAGGAGAGCCCTCACTCTAGAAATATACGAGGCCTTGAAGGAAGATGTGACAAAGCTTATAGCTAATAGTTTCATTAGAGAGGCTATTAAGTTTCATGGATGCTTATTTGGGTTGCAATCAAATCCCTATGTAGCTGCAGATGAGGAGAACGTCTCTTTCATCACCGATCGAGGCATGTACTATTACTACAAGGTGATGCCATTTGGATTGAAAAATGCAAGTACTACCTATCATAGGCATGTCAAAAGAATATTCGCAGATCTCATTAGTAAAATCATAGAAGTTTATGTCGACGATATGCTGGTAAAGTGCCTGAAAACTAAGGATCATGTCAAACGCTTAGATGAGGCTTTTCAAATTTTTAGGAGGTATAGGATGAGGTTGAAAGTTAAGGCCGTACTTCCAAGCCCACATTATACATAGTACCATATTCAAACGTAGAACTTCTATCAAAGGCCAAGCCCTAGCAGAATTCATAACTGAATTTGCTCATATTTCTGAAATAGAGGAAGCTATAGAACCTGTCGAACTTCCTACACGGAAACTCTTTGTGGATTGTTCTTCCAAAAAAGCGGGTGCTAGATCAGAAGTGGTCTTGGTAAGCCTTGAGGGTCACAAGCTCGATTGTACAATAAGGTTCAATTTCAGGGCCTCCAATAATGTTACTGAATATGAAACTCTTTTGGCTGGTCTCAGGCTAAACAAGGAGGTACAAGTTAAAAAGTTATGTATAAGCAGTGATTCTCAATTAATGGTGAGCCAAGTCAATGATAATTTCATTGCAAGGGAATTGAGCATGGCTGCATACCTCAAGCTTGTAATGGACATCATTCCATCATTTGAAAAATTTAAGCTAATGTAGATCCCCACGAATAGAAAATGCTAATGTCGATGCCCTATCTAAACTGGCTAGTAGGAAAGTTTCTGAGTTGCTTATAATGGTGCCCGTTGAGTCCCTATTCAACCCCTTCACCTTAAAGAAAGGGAAAGTAATGTGGATCGACGGCACCCCTTCATGGATGCAACCTATTGTCGCCTACCTCAAATATTAAACCCAGTCTGACAACAGAGAGGAAGCCCATAAACTAAGGAGTAGAGCTGCTCACTTCGTCTTGCAAGAAGATGTGCTTTATAAGATGATGTATTCCTTGAATATCTTATGGTACATTGAATGAGAGGAGGTAAATTATGTACCGAGAGAAATCTAAGAAGAAGTATGCGGCAGCCACTCCTGAGGACTTGCACTTGAGCAGAAAGTCCTCAGACAAGTATGTTACTGGCCTACTTTAAAGAAAACGACATGTATTTTGTGTGAAATTGAGATAAACATTAATATTTCTCCAACGTGTAGAGGCAGCCTTCCCAAGAACTCATTGTAATATCTAGTCCCTGACCCTTCATTAAGTAGAGAATCGATCTCATTAGCCCTTTAGCTAAGGGGAGAGATAGTGCCAGTTATGCTATTATCGACATGGATTATTTACCAAATGGGTTGAGGCCGAACCGCTTTCTAGAATCACTTAAGCCAACACATCTAAGTTTATCTAGAAGAACATCATTTGTAAACTTAAAATCCTCCATTCGATCGTATCGGATAAAGGGAGGTAAACAATAAAGAACCTGGGGTCCCAACTGTGAGGGACCCTATCGTATCTTGGAAGAATTATGCCCTGGGACGACTGTTATGCTACATGTACAAATTTTTCCCTTCACAAGGGTGTAGACCAAATTGAAATAATCCATAAGCAAAAAACACGACAAATTCTATAACCTTAAGTCCATGCATTACATAAATATATCCATACATGGACATGGGAGACAATTGTTATGCCTCATCAATATGGCTACGGTCAGAGCCACGAGGAAGAAACCTACTGCAAAAACATATGAGAATGAATGCCACTTGGCCGTTGTGACACAACAATTTTGGTTGAGCCGATAGGATGGAGCCGAACTCATGACGGAACCAGATCCATTAGTTGCAATTGAGCTGTTTTAGTTGAGGCAGATCACGCTAGAAGCACCTCAGGAGAGGATCTTCATGAAAGATCTTATTATGAGTGAATGATTTGAAAAGTCCCTAAAAAGGCTGCCCTACCCAATCAATTGGCCATGTCAAGTCTTAAACCGTCGCTGCACGAATTGCAGCCTAGCCTATGAATGATAGATTGATACTTATGACAAAGAAAGTCATGTCGAGTGGATGAAGCCACATGTACCCTCATCTACGGTTCACCTTTATCATCTCCTACTATAAAAGCTCGTACATATTTCCATTCAAAGGTAATGCAAGTCTACATTCTCACACTATACTTCTACTTTACTCTCTTGTTCTATTCTCTACAGTACTCCCAGTTCCAACCCCCTTTTTACTTTGATAAATTAGTCATAAGCCCGCCCTACATCCAATTATATATTCCACTATATTGACTTGACCGTCGAAGTGCATGTAGCCACCTTTCCTACTGCTAGAGTTTGGCCGTATGCCTTAACGATTTATCCAAGTATGTAGGACTATAGCTTACGTAGATGCTAAAAGAGTTGGAATCTGTTAACCACGTCCCTATAGAAAACGTGAGGTCAACAATATATACAAAAGCAGACAATTGCTACAAAAGAAATGAAAAATGATGAGCAACTTAAACAAGCATAAATGTAGAGAAACACAACATACAAGAACACTTGACTCTTTTATCACTCAACAATTTAAGAAAATCAAATTTATGGGAATGGTCAACATAACTCTCTAATTTGTTGCCTCGATACATAGGTAATTTATACATAAAGTAAGGTAGTTGAGACCTGCTACTGCTTAGGTTTACCAACAACTATCAACTAAGGCCAATGGGCTAAATAAACCACCTCATTGCCTTATCCATGCTAGTTGCTTTACGTTACCTTTTGTTAGGGTTTGACTATGGAATTCTTTCCTATGCCAATTTTGTTTTGGCTTCCTTGCTTTCCAAATGCGCACATCAAAGCATCGAGAAAAGTTTGGCGTAGGAAGGCAGGGGGAGATGTTCTACCACCGAAAAGAGCGAATCTGGGTGGTAAAAGAGGTAACAAAATTGAGGAAAAGATGAGCAGAATTCTGAGGCGAAATTTAGTAATTCCATCGGCCTTAACAATGTATGTAGATTTGGAGGGAAGAGTTAAAACATGTATTGATAATCTATATGTGCAAAATCTAGAAAACGTTCTAGAAGCGGCTACTGTTGAAAACTTGCGGAAGAGCAGGAAAGCAAACAACACAACTACCCATGGAAATTTTATCACTGTTGGAAGACGAGATACTATTTAAAACATGGAGCAAGCAATGATTTCTAATGAACTTGAATTAGAACATGCCATTTTAAGGGGTGATGTTGATGTTGTATAAGAGGCTTTATGGATATCATGGAAAATATTGTGGATCGTGTCAAAGATGAACCTCTTCCCCATATATCTCTAAACATGGGGAGCTCACAATACGAAGAGCAGCCAGTGGAGATTCAAACTACATCTGAAGGTGAGTATGAAAATGAGTTGCCTGAATTAGATATCCTTCACTATGATACAAATCAGTTGTGGTCAGCTCCGCCTAAAAAAGGAAGGGGAAAAAATAGGAAAAAAGTGACCTCAAGTCTCACCACTAGATCAAAAAAAATCTTATTAATGATGCATATTTTGATATGGAATTTGCAAGGTGTGGTGTCTTCTAAGAGTAGGTTGTTGAGGTTGAGAAAAAAGCATAATCCTTCGATTTTAGTATTAATGGAACCTTTTGTTTCTGTCGATAAAATTGATCGCTCGGCTAAGTGGTTAAGATTTCCTCATTATCTATCACAATGTTGGGCAAGGAGGTAAAATTTGGATGTTCTGGGAACATGATCTCTCGTTTTCGCTGATTAGTACTTCGGGGCAAGAAATATTTGGATGGTTTGCATTTGGTAGTGTTCGGGTCCTTACATCTTTTGTGTATGCTAGTTGTTGTCCGAGATGAAGAAGGGAATTGTGGGATCAATTGAAGTTGTTAGACAGTGGGGATTCTGGGTGGCTAGTTGGTGGTGATTTCAATAAAGTACGTTCCAATAATGAAAAAATTGGTGGTTTGTATGCATCTTCATTGGCAATACGGGAGTTCAACAATTTTATTTATAAAGTAGGTTTGATTGATATTCCTTCTTCTGGACCTAAATTGTCATAGTGTAATGGTAAACAAAAATCCCGACGGATATGAGCTCACTTGGACTGTATATTGATTGACCAAAATTTTAAAAATAAATACCCATCAGTTTCATTAGCTTACTTGGATCGAACTTCTTCAGACCATTGCTCGATGGTATTACGATCCAATGATATCACGAGCTTGCTAGGTCCTCGGCCATTTCGATTTTTACGGATGTGGTGCTCTCATGATGGTTTTATGCCAATGGTGAAACAAATTTGGGAGGTGAATATAACAAGTTCTCCGATGGTTTATTTTGGGAGAAAGCTTAGGATGTTGAAGACGGCATTAATGTCCTGGAATGTTGAGGTTTTCGGTAGGGTGCAACAAGAAATCAGCTTTCTTGAAGATAAGCTGGTACATTTGGAAAATTCGCTGACTGATAGTTTCTCATTGGTAATTGAACATCAATTACTGCACCGTTCGAATCAATATGAAGTTCGGCTTGATAGAGAAGAAGTTCTATGGAGATAGAAGTCTCGCATAAAATGGCTTCAAGAGGGTGATGGTAACATAAAATCTTTTCATGCATCAATAAAAAATAAAAAAAGAGCAAAATGATTGACCACATGGTTTTGGAAAACGACATTGAACCGGAATCAGTTGAAGATGTCTATGAAGGTGCTGTCCAATTTTTTAAGGAGCTCTTTACAGTATCACCTATCTCTATGGGTGATCATGACCTTGATCTTTTTACGCCAGTCATTACAGAGGAGGAAAATTTGGCATTATATAAGTCGCCAACAATAGAAGAGATTAAAAATGCTCTTTGGTCTATCCCTCAAGATAGTAGTCCTAGCCCAGATGGATTTAGTGCAAGTTTTCTTTATTAATGCTTGGAGTATTATTCAGAAGGACCTCCTTTCAGTGGTTATTGAATTTTTTGAAGGCTTTCCTCTTACCTGTGCTCTGGGTTCTACTAATATTGTGTAGATTCCTAAGGTGGAATGTCCTGATAGTTTTGACAAATTCAGACCTATAAGCCTTTGCTCGGTGGTGTACAAGGTGATATCCAAAATCATGGTGGCTAGAATGGCCCCTTTGCTTGAAAAGTTAATTTCTCAAGAACAATATGCTTTTATTCAAGGTCGAAGTATATTTAATAATATTTCTATTGCCCAGGAGATGGTTCATAAAATACATAAGAAGGCGAGGGATGGCAACATTGTTATGAAGATTGATATGGCCAAGGCATATGACAGAGTGAATTGCCAATTTCTCCTTTCAGGAATGACTCTGACCAATGGAGAAATCTGGTTTTCAACTGCATTTCTTCTCCATTTTACTCGGTTATGCTTAATGGTAAAATGAGGGGTTTCTTTAAACCATCTAGAGGGTTATGCTAAGGAGATCCATTGTCGCCATACTTGTTTATATTAATGCTAGAGATTTTGTCGCGAATGATCAATCAAGCCTTTGAAAGGAATCATATTCATCCTTTTCACTCTGGAGGAATGGTGGTTAGTCATTTATTTTATACTGATGATTTACTTATCTTTGCGAATGGACTAAAGAAGTCTATTGGAAACCTTCTGGAGATTATTAAAAAGTATGAATGTATATCTGGTCAGAAAGTGAGTCCATTGAAATCGTCTATGTTTTTTTCCAAGCACATCTCTACTGCACATAAAAGGAACTTATCGAATTTGTCGAGCTTCAAAGAAGGGGTGTGGCCTTGTAGTTATCTGGGAGTTCCACTCTATACAGGGAGATTAAAGAAACATATGTTCGAACTTATGTTGGATAAAATTCAAAAGAATATGGCTAGATGGAAGGGTCATGTATTGTCTTTTGAGGAAAAAATTACTCTAATCAAACATGTATTATGTAGTATGCCGATCTATGTGCTTTCAGTTTTGAATTTGCCTAAGGGAATCCATAAAGAGCTAAACCACATTTTAGCATCATTTCTATGAAATTCAAGTGATGGCTCCAAGAGACATAGATGGGTATCAGGGAGAAAAATCTGTTATCCTGTGGAGGAAGGTGGTTGAGGCATACGGGATTTTACTGAAGTGCAACAACCTTTATTTATGAGATTTGCTTGGAAGTTAATGGTTGGGAGATCATTTTGGGCTGATTTTTTTTGGATCTATTTATGTGAAAAACTCTCCAGTTGCACTGGTGAAAATAAATCAGTTTCAATCTCGCTTCTGGAAAGGTATTGTCTCGGTATTGCCTATTGTTTTGAAAAATTCTTTTTGCCGCGTTAGAGGTGGATCAGCCTCTTTCTGGTATGATAATTGGATTGGTCCTCACAGTTTGGCCGAAGCAGGTTATGAAATTGTTGATCCACATTTACAAATCAAGGATCTCTTCACTTTGCATGGACAATGGAATGGCAGTTGGCTTAGAGAACTAGTGGGGGAAAATCAAGCTCGCACTATAGAATGTGTGCATATAAAATTAGGTAGGGAGTGTGATTACCATGTTTAAAAGCCAGTAAGGATGGTATTTTCTCGGCCAAGTCTGCATGGGAATTGGTTTGGGAAAAGGGTATGAATTGTAATTGGAAGCAGTGGCTATGGTATAATAAAATCCCTAAAAGAATATCATCTGTGTCGTGGAGGGCTAAATTAAATTGTTTACCTATTGACGGTGTGATTCAAGTTATTGGAATCCCTCTAGTGTCCAAATGTAACTGTTGTGAGAACCCTGAGATTGAATCTCTAGATCATGTTTTGTGTAATGGGGAGGTGGCCAAACAGGTGTGGTCTTACTTTGCTATCCATCTGAATCAATCCCTACCTTCTGCGTCATCTTGGAGAGGGCTAATGAACTTATGGTAGAGGTAGGCTTCTTGTTCTTCATAGGTGGGCATTCTTAGGGGCATTACTCCACTTTTTGTTACATGGGCACTTTGGAAATCCAGACGTGAGGCAAGTGTTCGCTTGAAAATATATACCACAAGTGCACGGGTCGCGTTCAAGTAATAAAGTGGACTTTTCAAGTCCGGATTGTCGATCCCTCGAGGAATGTTACTTTTGATTATGCAACT
>CAIGRS010151965.1:0-13366 GCA_903798395.1 Fraxinus floribunda | reverse complement strand
GAAAGGGATTCTTCAGATGAAGAGGAGGATCGTGAGAACCTGATCCCACAAAACGACAGGCGAAATGACGGTATAAAATCCCCAAATCATTCACCCGTTGCGAGTTTTCAAATTGACGATTTGAAGTCACGAATCTTAGGTACTGCGAGCAGGTTTAATAAGCGGTACCTTTTCGCGATTTTGTTGCCACTCGTTATTTTAATTCTTTATTTCACCACTGACTTGAAAAACCTCTTTCAAACCCACATTTCGATTCTAAAAAATCCTGATAATGCCTCTGTTAATCGGATGCGCGAATCGGAACTGCGCGCTCTTTATTTACTTAAGCAGCAGGAATTAGAGCTTTTCAAGCTGTGGAATTATACTGCATTGGTAAATAATAAATCATCTTTGAGTGCATTAAATAATAATAATGATAATTCTGGGAATTCGAGTTCCATTAATAGCATTACTATGTTGGAGGATCTGAAATCCAAGTTGTTTAGTCAAATTTCGTTCAATAGGCGAATACAAGGAGTTTTACTGTCGTCACATGACACTGGGGATTTTGTTGATTTCAATGGAAATTACTCCGATTCAAGTTTTGAGGATTGGAGTAGGTGTAGGAAGGTGGATCAGATGTTATCAGATAGGAGGACTATAGAGTGGAAACCAAGATCAAATAAGTATTTGTTTGCGATTTGTGTATCTGGGCAAATGTCAAACCATTTGATTTGTTTAGAGAAGCATATGTTCTTTGCTGCCCTTCTTAATCGGGTTTTGGTGATCCCGAGTGCAAAGGTTGATTACGAGTTCAGCCGTGTTTTGGATATTGATCATATAAACAAGTGTTTGGAGAGGAAAGTTCTAGTGACATTTGAGGAGTTTGCAGAGACTAAGAAGAGTGATTTAAATATTGATAAGTTTCTGTGTTATTTCTCATTGCCTCAACCTTGTTTTATGGACGATGAGCGTGTCAAGAAGTTGAAGGGATTGGGGCTCTCCCTGAGTAAGGTTGAGGCTGTCTGGAGTGAGGATACTAAGAAGCCAAAGCAAAAGACAGTTCAGGATGTTTTGGCGAAGTTCTCTTCCAATGATGATGTTATTGCTATTGGAGATGTTTTCTTTGCTGATGTTGAGAGAGATTGGGTGATGCAGCCTGGTGGTCCCATTGCCCACAACTGCAAGACTTTAATTGAGCCGAGCCGGCTCATTATGGTCACTGCTCAGCGATTTATTCAGACATTCTTGGGAAAGGATTTTGTGGCTCTTCATTTCCGGCGCCATGGTTTCTTAAAGTTCTGGTACGTTTTTACTTCTTGAAGTCTTGAGTCTATGTCGTACATTGAATGGTTATAGCAACTAACCCAACTTGCTGAACGTTTTTTCAGCAATTCCAAGAAACCAAGTTGCTTTTACCCTATTCCTCAAGCTTCAGATTGCATCAGTCGAGTTGTTGAAAGGGCCAACACTCCAGTAATTTATCTTTCTACAGATGCTGCAGAAAGTGAAATCGGTTTGTTACAGTCAGGTGTAGTCTGGAATGGTAAGACTGTACCACTTGTTCAGAGGCCTGCTCGTAACTCAGCTGAAAAATGGGATGCTTTATTATACCGACACGGGCTTGAAGGGGATGCCCAGGTGAACTTATATATTCTTCTAGGTTCACCAATGTTGATTGAATGCTAATTATTTCTTTGCATAACTGCCAATATTCCTTATTTTTGACTTTTCTCTTATTCACTTCATTTCCAAGGTTAAAGAACTATAGCATAAGAAATCACGAACCTCAGATCTTTGAATTTTCTACATAGTAGTTCCCATAAATATTTAAAGATGCTGATATTTATCTTGTTGGGATGGTAATGTTCAGTAATACTATTCAATTGTCTATGCACATACTTAATCAACAAGTACATCAATCTTCGAATTTCCTACAGAGAATTTCCTCAAATATTTAAAGACACTGATATTTATTTTGTTCGGATGGTATTATTTAGTAATACTATTCAACTGTCCATGCACATACTTTATCAACAAGCACATCAATCTTGAAGCAGAATAGGTGTTGCTATCTGCATCAACTGTTCTTGCTTTTGAAAAATTATATGGGTTCAATACTGCAAGAACCAGTCTACGAGCCATAAGTAGTTTATGTCGGTATGAAATAGAGAACCAATAGCCACGCCTATGTACCGGATTCTCTCTCCCTCCCTCCCTCTCTCTCGTTATTTTTTATTTGAAAAATTCAACTCCACCTTTGTCACACTCTGTGTCATCATATTTTCAGTGTAGTCTGAAGCTTGGATAAAGGAGGAGAATTGCTTTAGGCAGTCGTACAACCAACATATCACTTTATCAACTTCCCCATAAACATGGATTTTTAGAATTCACACATTCGCGCATCTGAAATTGAAAGATTGTTTGAGTTCCAAAAACATTTTAAATTGTAGAAGTACGTCTGTTAAGGCAAAAATTTTAATTTCTTCATTTTAGGAAGAGGTAAGATTGTTATTCTCAGTCTTAAAGTTGTAGAGTTCGTTTTATTTTTCATTTTTGGCATGCTGCCTTGTGAGAGTTAATATTTTTCCATTTTCCATAAACATAGGTTGAAGCCATGCTGGATAAAACTATTTGTGCTTTGTCTACCGTGTTTATTGGATCCGGAGGATCCACATTCACTGACGATATATTGCGGCTGAGGAAGGACTGGGGGTCGGCATCTGTGTGCGATGAGTACCTCTGTCAGGGTGAACTGCCAAATTTTGTTGCAGAAGATGAGTGAAATCATGCACATTCTTGTTAGAACACTCTGTCCCCCAGGCTGCTCAAAGATAAATTGTTCATCCACGTTCAGTCTTGCATAATCAAATGAATTATAGCGGTCGACTATCGGCTCTGGTTTCCATGGGATGCCCGTTTTAAGAGTCGATCCTACCGAAGATGGAATCTTTGCACGACTTCTTGTCTCGTGATATCTCTTCTGATGTATGTATAATAATAATAGCGATAGCATATCATTTATTTTTTTGTTTGTACTTCTTTCCCCCAAGCTTTGGTGAGTTTTATCTGTTTACTGCATCTGGTTCTTTTGAGTTGTGAATAAACAGAAACATTTTTGAATTGTGAATTCTTTGCACCTGCTACTATTGGTGTGTGTTATCAGTCAAAAAATTTTAAATTCTTTTTGAAGTGATAAATTTAATAATTAATAAACTATTTAATTTAAGACGACTTTGTTAAAAAAAAATTGTACAAACAATAAATTTAAAAATAAAAATTTCCAAGCCTTTAGACAGACTAATAGAATATTATTAATATTATATTTCTAAGTTTATTTCAAGTACATTGGACACTTTATTCGTTCTAAATTCTAACATTGTAAAAATATTTAATATTTTAATTACTTATAGCCTAATATTATTATAATTTCCTCCCAATTTTATTTAAATGGCTTTCAAGAAAAAAATAAAAAAAAAACCTTTGAAACAACAATTATTTAATCCATTTGTTAATCGTGTAAATTGATCTAAAATTTATTAAAAGTTCTCGACCTTCATTTTTTAAAATTCATTTCTAATAATACATTTTATAGAATTCACAATTTCTATCAATTTTTCAACTATGCGAACTGATTAATTTTTATTAAAATCTTCTAAAAAATTAATTGTTATATAAACATCATAAGGAAGTTTGTTACCTATGAACTTGGTCAAACTTCACTAAACAAAGGTAAACCCCACTCCGAGTATAGGCCTACGTGGATTCCATTTCATCGTCACCCTCCAAATACTCGCAGCACTCAGATCCCGCCGCTTGTTTCTTTGCTGCCAATTTTCATCTTCAAATCAATTTCCCAGTTCAAAAATCCATTCAAGCATGAAGGCTCGATTGGTTGTGTTTCCTATTAAAGGGAGGAACTGGTGTTTTAGCAGTTCAGTTGATTCTGCGACATTAACCTCTCAATCTTCCAACATTCCTTCCACATTCAAAGACCTCTGGAAAACAATTTTTTCTTCTCCACGCAAAACAAATAACGCTTCTGATGGCTTGAAGGTTGAACTTGTTGTGGATTTTGCTGCGGACAAGGTCTGAATTCATTTTATTGAAAATATGTATTGGGTTTTGTTGTTATGGATTAGTGCGTCAAGGGTTGTGCTAATGCTTGTCGTTCTTGCTTTCATTGGCTAATTTGTAGCGGGTTATGGATATTCTAGATTAATGCGCGATGGATTGTGATTGTAATGCATACAGCTTGTTAATGATTAATGCTTAAAGGGTTGTGTTAATGTATGTGTATGCAACCTGTATAGATGAATAGAGCTTGGACTAATCTGGAGAAAGCGCCTCAAGGGACTTTGAAGAACAAGATTCATTGGTATTTTTAAATTCCCTATAATTTTATGTCTCTTTTGCTTGAGATTTATTTTGCCTGGGAATGAATTTTGGTACTGAAATTTTAAATTGGGGAAAAGACGAGAAAGAAATTACGTGATTGAGTTATTTTGGTGAATATTGATTGGTATGGTGAAATTTAGGGTTGGATTGAAGCTGTTGTCACGTGTGAAGCCAACAGAGATTTTCTTCAAATCCATTCCAAAGGAGCTTAAATGTGTAGAGATCACATATCCATCGAGGTTTTTGAATTTGAATCCCCTTTTCTTGCATTTTCTTCAATTTTATTGGTTTCATTTTGACAAGTAAAGAAAATCTTTCTGGTCCATTAAGCAAAGAATTGTAATCTGCAAAATATTTACACAGACTTGTTACTCTACTGACAGAAATCATGATAGCTATATGAATTATTAAATTCTGTCGAGTGAGAACATAGTATTTTCATGCAGCAAAGTTTATTCATCTTGATTGAAATAAGGCAGGGAAACCATGTTGGAATGGTGCCCAACCCTATGTAAGCTAACGGCTGCATATGAATAGCCCTAAGCGAATGGGCAACATGGGGAAGATCCGTGGTTGTACATAACAATTGCAAATATTTGAGGATGCCGAATGTCTTAACCCTCACACACCCTACACACTACGGAATAGAAAAAGTGACTGAGGACAACTTTTAGAAAATCTCTCATAAATCTTTCTATGATTGTTATCTTGGTGGGGGTGTTCAATTTGGAGTATAGGGCCAATGAGTTTTGTGATTTCTTGGCGACAACTTTTCGAAGAAAGGAAGTAATTTCAATGATTTTTTAGCTCTTGGAATCAACAGCAATTAGGAATGTTGGGTTGATTTGGTCACTAATCATGTTTCGTTTACTACTGAATTTAAGAAGAGAATAATGAAATTATGATCCTGGAATTGTAGAAAAGAAGAAGATATATGGAAGAAAAAAATTGTGTTGGAATAGAATGTAGAGTTCAAGAACCCACTCAAGGAAGCCGCATCACACTCTATTTCAACATAATATCATTATTTCATTCATGATCATATCAATTAAAAATTAAGAGATTAGTAGATTACTTTACTATTTATAGACTTACGAATAAGGAATAAGACTCTAGATAGGAAAGTCAAGGACATAAATCTTTGATCTTTAAATATCATTCTAGGACCAACTAGATTCTTTCTAAGCAAGCGGTGTAACTGAAATTATTTTAAGTAAGACTCTTGGACCCTTAATATTGCCCATTCCAACAATTATTAAAAGACCAAAATACCATTCTATCTAACACGGAATGAATCCTAAATCCTAAATTCTAGCAACTTATTCACTGAATTCTTTTGTTTCATGCAGTTCTGTGCTTCAATTGTTTCACAAGTACACTATAACTGAGTAAAATTATGTCAATGTGGAAGAAGTGATTAATATCTGCACTTATATATACTGGTACAACATGTGTCAGTGTATATAATCTGATTGTTACTGTTTTTGGTATTAATTTTTTTCGATAATTTACAGTTTGAATCCACGACTTGTTCGCCGAAGATTACGGCATATGGCCTTCAGGTAAATTTATGAATATACTCCATTTTCATTTTTACCACCTTGTTACTTGGTTCTTGCATTCATATTATTATTGACGCTGTATCTTATATCATTGTGGGTTCGCAATAACTTAACACAACAATGTGCACGCTAGAATTATACAAAGCGTCGAAGTATTGCCTTCCATATTTACACCAAAAGTCTTGGGAGAACTATAACAAAGTTTGGAAGCAGTTTCACTGTTAACAATTTGAACCCCACGAGTATTGCATTAAATGAAATGCCTTTGTTGTTTTGAGACATTGAATGTCATTGCTGTCAACTATTCTAGATGAGGAATACTTAATTGTATAAACTGATCAACTAGAGTAATTATATTGCTAAGTTTAAATTGCAAGCAGCACAAACTAGTTTCACCGTGGATTCTCAACGCTCTCTCTCAAGCTAGACAATAAACTTGTTGTTCCAACGTGCTATGTGTTTCTTAAAATTGAGGCTTCGCCACGTCAGTAACCATGATGTCATAAGTCAGCAATTGCTTTCAGTGGACTAGAACGACTATCTTTTCTTTGATCAAATGTCAACTGTCTTCAACATGCTTTATTTTTCCATGTTAAGCTATAATTGCAAGAAGCTTTGTGGCAATAATCCTTCATACTGTTCCTTCATTTTGGTTCCTTCGAGAGAGAATTTGACAAATGATTCCTAGTGCCAAAGCAATAGCCATTAGGGATAAATTTATAAGTTGGCCCACTAACCTTTGGTAATGTTTCTTAGTCACCACTGCACTTGTTATAAGTGCTCCCACTTTGAGATTGACATGAGTTGGGGCATCTAGTCGTGCGCTATGATGTTCGGACTCGTGTATGAGTATTGGGTACGGGGTATGTATCTAAGTGTCGGATCTTTTATTTTTTAAACCATAGGATATAAGAACATGGTTAAAAATAGTCTAAACTGTAGTGCCATCTCCATGCATGTTATGGGAGCACGACTTTCTTACCTTTAGTGGAAGGGAGGTGGCTGTGGAAGGGGGTCGATTTGATCGGAAATTGGTGAACTCTGAGTAGTCAGTGTAGGTTGTACTGTTCAGTTGGAATGCCATGTCTCCTATTCTGTGGGAGGAAGGTGACCAAGAGCTGGTCCTACGCTAGCATGTTTGGATGAAGGTTGTACTGTTCAGTTGGAATGCCATATCACATAATAAATGTTTATTATGTTTATCATGCCATGAGAGTGTAAAATTTATGCATTTACTTTGTATGACTATCAGGGGCTCAGTTATTCACAAGCAGTACTTCTATGGATCAGCCATATTGCTGCCGCTGACATCAGTTTTTATGGTACGTATCTGTATATCTGGTAAGATGTCACTTTTCTCCTATTTTTCCTAGAAAAAAGTAGCTTGTCTTCTCTGCATATGTATTGCAGTTGATACACTGTTGGAAGTATCTCATTTCATCTGTTTGAATGAGTCTTACGCAGGTTCTTCCCTTGCCTAACATTCCATTCTTTTGGATCTTATTCCGCACTTATTCGCACTGGAGAGCTGCAAAGGTGAGTGAAATTTCTTAAAACCATCGTCTCATTAGAGTGCTCGTAATTGCCTAAGCCACACAGACAGATCTGAAGTTGAGCAAGATTTCTCAAAGCATCTACTAACAATGACCTTATTAACATATATTTGGTGGAATTTTAAGCTTACAACTGAAGTTTCAATCTCAGAATCTGATCTAATGTGCAGGAAAAGCAGTAACCAGGATTACTAACGAGTTTATATGCTTAAACTGATCGTTTTCAGGGAAGTGAGAAGCTTCTTCATGTAGTCACCGATGATACCTCTTGTCCGAATCAGCATCTTGAGTCAAAGAAGAGTGAGAGTACAACATCGAACTCCGATAAAGGAAGTGATGATTCTGTTGGTCCTCCATGGGTATGATATTTATCTTTATATTGTGAAATATTAATTTCGATCAATTATTTGCTCATAGTTATTTCTTTTGTTTTGTCCCTGCCCCTGGATTATGTTTTGTACTATTCATCTTGGTTTCATAGAGCTACTTCTAGTTAAACATGGTTATCTTCTGGAGTCCATTTAATAAAAAATTAATACTGAAACTTGAATGTTGATAATTTATTATATAATACTTTGAACCTACTAAGTTCTTGTCCAATAGGGAATATTCAAGTTGATGCTTAAAATAAACTGGATACTCGAGGCTCTGATCTTGCAGTTTGCATTTTGGGTGGGGGGTGGGAGGGTGATTCTCGTTAAGTTGGATGATCCTTGCGTCTCTCTCACTTCACCTCTCAAAATGCTGGTGCTGCTAATTGAATGTTGTTTTTTTAACTCAACGGGCACCTCAGTTATTTATATTTGTAGGAAACTTGTGCAATTCTTTGGTTCCTTATTGACATGTCACATTCATTTTTGCATCAAAAGTCTAGCACGTAAAATACTCATAATTTTTTAGTTTGATTAATTTGGGTACTTGCAATCTCCATGATTTTCATGTAAATACAAGTGCTTACCATAATATATATATATATTTGTTTTTTTAGTTTATTGCAGGTTCATTACTTGAATCACTATTCGCCTTCTGACTTGCACTTTTCCATTTTCTCTCTAGGTTTTCGACCCGTCCAAGGAACTTGATGAGGTTATTCACCATGATGATGCCAATGGTCTTAGTAAATGTAGCATAAAAAAAATCTGCGAGAAATTCAATTTGAATACAATGGATGTTATAAAGTACCAAGATTCCTTGTAATAGAAGTTGTAATTTCTATGCAAGTCAATTTTCATTCTGTTGACAGATTCCATTAATTTTTACAGAAATTTTGCCAGTTGATCTAATCTTCCTTGTAGAAATTGCACGTAACGTATTCGTGCTACTACTCTCCTACATAGCTTTAAATCACGTAAAAGTTTCGTGTAATTTAAATGCGACCGTGAGATTCATATTAACATATTTAAAAGAGTTAGGGATTCACAACTTCAGTTTTGAAAGTTGAAGGACCTAAGATCCCACTTATTGAAATATTGGGAAGCCCAATTCTAATTTATGCTTAGCCAAATAAATGGTAGCCGAATAACATGTTATTGACAATCAAGCAAAGGAGCTTCAGCACTTCACTGCTTTGGTACTACACACAAAGTTCAGCCACAATAAAAAGAAGCTTCGACGGCTGAGCATTTCATTGCTTCGGTTCAAAAACACAAATTCCGCTCTTCGGCTCAACGGATGTCCCATTCACCTCTCTGAGGTGTGCACGAATCAAGTTCGACATTAAATTCCAACTATGACATAAATATCTATACTTGGACTTGGAGGATTATTGTTGCATCCAAATTAGCAAAAGCCTAATTGACCAAAGCCCAATGGCCCAAAAAGTAAAGAAATGGCCAAAGCCCATTTGCAGAGGTGCATCGGCCAAAGCCCAGAAATTTCGAGGTGCCATTGCTCGAAGCCCAATGTATCTCTGAGGCCCAACAATACCGAAGCATCTCAATGTCGAGGCTCAAGAGAAAGCGGAAGCACTAAACAAATTAATAAATTTTCGACGTTGAAGCACTACTTGTTCAAACTGAAGCTCCGAAGCTTATACCTCAAACCGAGGCTCAATAAAGCAGAATCCGAAGCTCAACTATGACAAATGACGACCTACGATTGAAGATCTTAAGGTGCATAAGATCCTTTTGGAATGATTGATTGGATAGCTGCAATAAGTGGAAATGATTAATCATGTCAACACATGGCATATGTTGGCCGTCTTCTTCAGAAGCATTTAAGGGACTATAAGCTAAAACAGTCATAAATGATGCCTATGAGCTGATGTTTGGGTCGAGGAGATGATGCACGTGTCCCCCGATCCAATGGTTATTATTGTACATGTAATACTATAAATCAACTCTTTTAGTGTCATAACAAGGGTTGGAAAAATGGGAGATCAATTACACAAACATACTCCCTCCCTTCGACGTTGGAATTTCAAAGAAGAACACTGTGTAATATCGGTGTTTATTTTGTTTCTTTGTTAATCGTTCATTATCGTATTTTGTTGTTCTTTTATTTATCGGATCCCAACAAAAGCTTCTCTCACGTTCAAACTCAACATTTTTGACTAGTAATCTGTCAACACGTGTCGGAATTAGCTTGCCAAGATGCGAGTGGGCTCGGTATCCGTTGGCGCATTTTTTATAGTCAACGATACTTATAAGTTTCACAAAACATGTATATAAAAATTGCTTTGACCAATTGCAAACTCATGCTAAACATGGGCTAAATATGCTCCCAAACCAAAGGAATGTGACTATTTCATACACTTAGACCAATGGTTACTAGATGAAGAGAATGCGGGCACATCGTATGGGAGTTAAAAGAAAATTTGTAGATTCTTGTTTTGGTTATTACTGGATTTAGATAAAGTAAATGCGAACAAACGTTGTCCTTCTTCCAAGGAAGCTTATACTCTTTTCTATTTGATAAAGTAACAAGTTCTCTTTTCTATTTGATAAAGTAACAATTTCTGTTTTCTATTTGTTAATTTATAAATGGTTTAGTAATAAAAAAAATAAAAAATAAAAAAATGAAGATGGCTCTACTAAAGGTATGGATAACAATGAATAATAGTTTTCAATGAAATAATGCTACGGCCTACATCTACAAAGTTGTGATGTACATCAATAAGACTAACAGTGAATTGTTGAAGAATGTGATGTTAAAAATTAAGGAAAAATTTTGGGTTTACGTGAAAAATATTTTATTTTAAAAATTTGTAGTTGAAAATGAATTTGAAAAAAATATGAGTTTTAAAATAATGAAAATCAAACATGGCTTAATTGAGCCCCTGTTCGTTGGTCAATATTGAGAAAAAAAATGAAATTTTGAATATTTTTTTATTTTGGAGAATGTTTGGTTAAAAAGTTGGTAGGTGATGTATATCAATAAGACTAAGCCTATGTATGATACCTATTATTTCATTAAAATGAGTTTTGTAATAGGGAATTGTTGAAGAATGTGATGTTAAAAAGTAAGGAAAAATTTTGAGTTTACGTGAAAAATATTTTAATCTAAAAATGTGTGGCTGGAAATGAATTTAAGAAAATATGAGTTTTAAAATAATGAAAATCAAACATGACTTAATTGAGCCCCTGTTCGATGGTCATTATTGAGAAAAAAAATGATATTTTGAATAATGATTTTTTGGAGAATGTAAGGTTTAAAAAAAATGGGGAAAAGTCTGAAATTAATATCTGGCTTTTAATAAATTTATAAACTTGTATCCGAAAGGAAGCTTAATTAATAACATCGATAAAAAAAAATGCTCCCAAACCAATTTCGCATTCAAAGTAAGCCCTTGTTTGGCTATTGATTATAATTGGTTAAAATGACTCACTTTTTATTCATAATTTTAATAAAATCTACGAGTACTAGCGACTTCTTAATCACTTAATTTTATTAAATTTAAATCATCTATAAACAACTCCCAAACACGTCGGACCCTATTGAGTCGGTGTAATTGTTAGTTGTTACTAGACCTACTACTTTGTATTTTGGGCCAGATTCCCCTGTGGGCCAGAAGCCCATGTATGCACGTGCAGATCACGTGATTTATGAGTTCAACCAACAGCCTTCTCAGTCTCATCCATTTCTCTCGTCTTCTTCCTCAAGCAAACTTTCATCGATAAATATCCAACTAAATAGAAAAAACTCAAATTAAATTCTTGAAAAATGGCACCGGATCCTGAAGATGAGATCAAGGACGAGAAGAACCCTCCGCCCCTTGATGAAGACGATATTGCGCTTCTCAAAACATATGTACTATTCTTTTTCCCTTCTTGTGAGCCCTAATTTTCATCTATGTTTTTGCTTCTATTAGGAATCAATGAAATGAACATAATCGGACTAATTTTAAGGATATTCTGTTATGAGCTGCGATTTTAATGTGTTGGTGTTTTTTTTTTTTTATGTGAACTAATTATGATCTAGGATAGGAATATTTTAAGGGAACTGAAATCTTGTAATTTCGTGCAGTTGAACTGTAGCTTAAGAAAATCCTAATGAGGATGATTGCGTTCTTTTATTATTTTATTATGAAGAGTAATAAGTTATGTAATGGATTTTAAATGATTTGTACACTACAGGGTGAGGATTGTAGCTAGGTTTTGGGTGTTATGGATCTGGGATTTGGAATTAAGAGGAAATTACGACTTATTATTATTATTTTGGTTGAACTGAATCTTGGTGTATAATCCTGTTTAGGACTTGGGACTAACTGTTTTTATTTAAGTTTACTTCATTTTATCTGGACCTTTTCACTTGCGGCTTTTAATGGGTTTATGTAATTTAATGAAACAAAAAAGGTTTGCCACTTTTGAAGGTGCACTCCTAAGTTCAATCTATTTTATAAGCTTAAGTTTCAGTCTTTCAGAGATGGTAGTTTCTTTGTGTTAAATAATGGCCATTGAAGGTTTCAAAAATTCTGTGCTTTGTGAAATGCTACTTTCAATGATGGAACGATATATGCAGGGCTTGGGACCTTACTCCACCAGCATAAAGAAAGTCGAGAAGGAAATCAAGGAAATGGCCAAGAAAATTAATGATTTATGTGGTATGTTTTATGGCCCAATATTGTTTCTTTAGAAAGAATTTTTTTTGTCTTGTTATGATCGGGGAATTGAGTTTTGTCTAATCATTGAACAGTCTTTTGAAAACTTACTTCTGAACTCTTTCATTATCTCATGGATTATATTGGTGTTCATTACTTTAATTCTGCCTAGAATAATCAGTTGATTTTTCGCTTCATGTTAGGTATCAAGGAATCTGACACTGGTTTAGCTGCCCCCAGCCAATGGGATCTTGTCTCTGATAAGCAAATGATGCAGGAAGAGCAACCTCTTCAGGTAAATTATTTGATTGCTGACTTTATTTATTCTGTCTATCTTGTTTTACACCCCAAAAGGCCATAACTTCAGCTTGTGATCAGGTTGCAAGATGTACGAAGATCATTAGCCCAAACACAGAAGATGCGAAATATGTTATTAATGTTAAACAAATTGCAAAGGTATGTTAGCTTCCGTTTATTCTTGACAGCTTTTTCAAGAATTTTGCACCCCATAGCTTAACTAAGGGAAAAAATAAAAAAGAATCTAGATGTTGATATTTCTTCAGAACCAGACATTTCCAGATTTGACTAGGAATGGCAACGGGGCGAATATGGGGCGGGTTGTCCATTCCCACCCCCTTCCCGTCGGGTATTTTTGTTACCTTACCCTATCCCTATACCTGGTTAAAGCGGGACGGGGTGGGTTCGGGGCAGGATCGAGGCGGGACGGGGCAAGTCTCTTGCGTCATTTACCGCCCCATTTATTTATTCTTTTTATTTTTTATTTATTTTATTTTTTGCTATTATTTTTTTTATGTCCTTAGTTAGTAAATATTATT
>CAIGRS010151910.1:0-14461 GCA_903798395.1 Fraxinus floribunda | reverse complement strand
CGCCCCTTGGAGGCGTTTTGTCTATTTTTGATTGTACATCTTCTCCAATAAATACACTTCTTTTTGGGACTTTGTCTCAAGAGGTTTGTCCCTTACACAATCGTCTGATTCTTTTAATTGTTAACGAACAAAAGACGAGCGAATCAATTTCAATGTAACTTTGATCGAGTGGCTGCATAATTAGAATCACACTAATACGACGATATGAACATATCTACAGAACATAAAACTGGAGATGGCATAATTTCAATACGTACAATCAAATTCTGCATGAACGAAAATTACCTTACGTAGAGATTTCCTCCATGATCTTTGATGAGTATATTTCATTCATACTTCATCTATCTTGATACTCAACTTATTTCTACGAGTTTTAGAACATTTTAATGTGTGTTTTGATATTGTGATATAAGTTGATGAAATTGAAGGAAAAAAGCAAAAGTTGGCAAATTGGAGAAACAGACTAAATTGTAAGAGATCCAAAGTTCGATTACTAAAGTGTAAATACTCAAAAGTTGTGTCAAACCTCAAAATGAAGATTCGAGAGTGCTTGAAGTCAATTGGATAAAGAAATAAGTCAAATGGATCAAATATAATCAAAGCATGATCACACATCAATTTCCAACCGAAAAAGTTATGCTCCAAATTTGTAGTCTCATATTGAGACTCATATTGATATTTGAATTATAATCCATGTGGCTTCGACACTCTAACTCCAACACTATATTACAAAACTTGACACCGTACACTTACGGTATAATTCACGGTCAAGAAACGCGTGACAATCTTTCTAATTTATGAATAAGGAATGCCTACACAAATGGAAATAAATCATCATTGACTTATTATGAACGTTGATATGGCCAGTATTTGCAACAAAGCTAAAGAAAAGGATAGAGTGAAATGCCTAAGCAACAAGCATCTAACTACTTCCAATCATGCAACCCCAGTTCACATCACTAGTATACTTCAAATCCAATAGGCAGAAACCCTACAAATTAACCAAAACAAATTCAATCCCATTAGTTCCATTATCGTACATCAATATACACATTTACTCCAAGTACTACAGAGTTACCTTTCCTGTATGTGATCAAAATCCGCGATGAGAAATCATTAACAAAAGCAGCATATCCATCATTCTGAGTTGAATCAGAACATGAAGAATTAGCATCATCCTCATCTTGAGCAACTCCATAGCAAGCACCCAAAAGCCAAATGTCGCTCTTGGACCCTGCAATTCCTGTCCTACTGAATCCCAATATTCTCCTCATTGAACCACCATTCATAAACACCTTGCTCACTACTTCTCTCCACCCTTCATAATAGTTTCTCCCCTTGTGGACTTATTTCTTGTAGAAATACTACTACAAATATTCGAGTCAATATTGTTGTTACTACTCAAAAAACCCAAAAATTGACAAATTTCATAGCAAGATTCCCTAACTAATGGACTTTGAAAGCTTATTACTGGTCCTTGCTCGGGTGAGACAGAACCCGGAATATTTTGGTGGAATGATTAAAGTTCTTTTTGCTGGAATCCTAACTCAATGACCATTTATTAACCTATTCATAAAGACCATGAATTAAATAATTGCGCATATGAACAGCACACCAAAAATTTCTATATCTGAACAAGAAAACGAAATTTCACTACTATGTAAAAAAGGCAGTTTTGGGTGGTATAGATGCAACAGTAATCAATGAAAAGTTACTGTTCATTTTCTCAGTTTTCACACCTCCAGTCCTCCAAATTATACGTTTTATATCCATTTTCACATCATTTTCCCAGTTTTTTTTTACTCCTTCAATCCTCCAATTTTATTTTCGCTGCTCCAATCCTCAAATTTTATTATTTCGAACGTCTTATATATATCCATTTCCATATTTTTTTTCCTGATTCTGCTATAAAAAAACAACACGTAAAACTAATCAATTAAGAAGTTCCTAATAATCTGTGAAAGCAAAAAACGAATTGAGTCCAGCCACCCCTCCAATAGGGGGAGGCCATGTGTCCATGTAGTAATGCTTGAAGTAAGTGTAGCATTGTCCATTTTATATTAATGACAAAAAACAGTAGTAGTCATTCCATATTTTATATCATAAAAAATTCAATGCGAAATCAAATTCTTATTTTAAATATGGAATGAAAAAAGGTTCATTGCCATTTTTACAGTTATGAGGCTTCTAATTATTTGCAGACAAATTCAAGACAAAAATACATAACACCATCAAATCACATATTAATAATCCCAACAACTCAGTAGCTAGTCTTGAATGGCCTGTAAACCTTAAGATCAAGCACCACACCAGCAATGGAACCAGCTGCTGCAGCAACTGAAATTATTAAACAAGCAATACTCAGCATTTGCAGGCAAATCCATTTTGAACTCCATTTTTCTATCTTCTTCTGTGCAATATACATTTCTATTGGGAAATACACAGTCAATGGCCAGAATCCAAATGCTCCAAGAATTCCCACAACATCATTGAAGAAAGGCAAAAGCATTGATATAACAGTGGTTAAAATTACGAATCCACTTCTCCAGGCTAATCGAAAGAGGTTTAGACTATAAGGTTGGAAAAATGGAACTGGGATTCTGACATCTTTGGCTATGAGTTTGTTTTCTGGCCATTTTTCTGCTGCATACTTTTCGATGAAGGCGAAAAGTGGCTGGCAGTAAACTTGGTAGGCTCCGACTAAATGGATTACAATGGCTGCGTTTGCTATGTCTAGAAGCCAGTATGGTTTGTAGAATCCAAATCCGGTTAGGAGGTTACCAGGGGAAAGGTCTCCAAATGCTGCATAACCCATGCATCCGCACAGCATGTAGAAGAGTGTTGTTACAGAAGTGCTTATTAGCGTTGCTTTCTTCATTGTTTTTGCCTCTGATGGTGGGGACTTGACTGTGTCCTGTTTATTGTAAGACGAAGAAAGTGAGTGCTCATCTTGTGAATTTGAGTGTACAGTATTTGACAGTATTAAACAAACCCTGAATGTTTTCGAATATATACCTGAATTTCAATGAGGATGATTGAAAATGAGTATGCAAAAGCAATGTTCCCAAGAGCTTGGAAACTCCTCCATATTTTTTGTATTTGAGTCACAGTTCCAATGCTTATTCCAGTGAAACTACCTCCTATGATTCCATTAGCTGTAGTAGAAAATTAATATAACCATGTTTAGTAATTGATAAAAGAACTTTTTGAATCACTGAATTATGCAAAATTGGACAATAGGGACCTGCAACTTTCGCAACTCCGAGGCCTAATCCGATTGAAGAATACGTGAAGGACATGACAGCAGCAACAATTGAGAGCCACCAAATTTGATCAAAATCAGGAATCTGGGAAAATAGGATTTGTGTTATCCCAAATCCTATCATAAATGGGTTACTTGACATGTGACATGGATTTTTTCTTCCACTTTCATGGAAACAATTGGATCTTTTGATAGCCCTGTTCATTGCAATAGCCATACCAAATTATATTCAAAGGCTACAGGAGATTAAACATAAAATCTCTTTCAAGAATTATACTTACATCATACTTATAGATGCTGCAATTGTATATCCGATGGCCACTCCAAAAATATTCATATACTGAATTAGGCCACATAACTTTACTTTGGATCCGCCTAATAAAGAAAAGTGAACAAACTTTTAGGAGAACTATTCATTTCACACTGATGAATTTTCTAGGTATAGTAGTGTACCAAGATTGGATCGAACAGCATCCATGTAAGTATAGTTTCTCTTGCCAAATAGGGGATCTCCGGACCGGTAACAATCAGCCAGGAGAGTTGAGGTGTAATAAATCACAAAGGCGAATAAGAACATCACAGTTGGACCAGCAATCCATCCCAACTGTGCTATAGCCCATGCCAAAGAAAGCACTCCGGATCCAATAACCGCTGTTATTATGTGTGCGCTGGCAGTCCAAACAGTCCCTACAAGAGATAGATAAACATTATGAGAGTTAAATAGCCGTAGTCTTTGATCACTTATTGGGGGTGGATAGGATGTTTTGGGATATGTACCGGTTCTTTGGGGACGACCATCATCATCAATACCCTTGGAGCTTAAATGTGGTGGCACATCGACAGAAATGTCAAATACTTGGCCGTGCTGGTGGTGGTTATTGGTGGCAGCACTCTCTCCCATCTTGTATTTTGAAAGAAGCCAAAAGTACACACTTCTATCAGTCAATGAATTCGAGTTTTGTAAATTCTTGCTGCAGAATACTTTTTTTACAGCAATCACACAAACTATGTGGAAAGAACTTGCAAGAACAATATACTGAAGAATAGTTTTATCATTACAAAATACCACAAGAGAGTATATATCAGAAGACTTGTTACTGGCTATTTCTAGACCATAAATGCTACTCCTAAACAGGATTGCAATGGCTAAATTTAAGATGCACAAGGTAAAGGTTTGAGGGTGGTATATATAACAGTTTTCGACAAATTTCGAGCAATTGAAAATAAAAAGGCACGTGAACCAGGTCCCAATAGAAAAGGACGGGTCATTTGTACTAAACAAATATTCAACCATTCAATTACAACAATTAAGAACATTTATCAACGTCAACGCTCGCACACCCCCCAACGTGCAGGTCGAGGACTAACTGATATGTAACATGCAGAGTACTTTTGCCAACTGAGCATAGTAATTAACTTGCAATGGACAGACGTCATTTTCAATACAGAAGATTAGGCCTTTGAACACATGCATGAGTCAAGTGTGTTTGGGGCGTTTGTGTTGAAGAGTCCACATTACGAGTTACATTAAAAGAAAAACTGGAAAGGACTGAAATATACCTGAACTATTAGTGGTTTTTTGCCCTCTCTCCCTCAAAATCTGAGGAATGAAATTATCTACAGAAAGGGTGTTATTTGATACAATATGATCAGATGGGATTAAGAAGCAACTGCTGCACTCTCTTTCAGTATTCTCCTGAGGCTTATATGGAGAGAAAATTGGCTTTGAACCACTGCTTAAAAGTTATAAAATCTTATTGTATCTTAAAGTAGAGTATACATTTGTACTGCATTTAGACGTGTAAGCCTCCCATCCATCCTTATTGAAAGAGAATTGATGCTTCTGAGTCATACCTTTGATTATTAATGAGTCTTTATACATTTTATGAAGTACAGTCAAAATGGAAGCATAAATTAACATTAGTGTCAGTATCGGACTCGAAAATACTAGATGACATTCTTAATTCATGATTCTCGATTTATACGGAAAGTATTTGATTGTTTTCATATTAACCAATGATTCTTGGTCCGAATTCGCAACAAGTTGTCACCTTTAAGTACTGAGAAGGTCCACATCGATTCTGATAGTACCTTAGGAGTGTATCTTCTCGCATGATTTAACCAATTGTCATCATTCAGTTGTTGACTTGGAAGTTCACAGTTTAATTGTGCGTGCGGGCAGGTTAATAGCTGATAGCCAAAAATTTCTAGAATATTTAGGTAATTCTGCATGAATGACCCACCACTCAATTACTAAGTCAAACCCCTTTAAGAAACCCACTTTCAGTGGTAGTTCTTTCACTTGGCTGTACCCAATTATAACTGCAACCAGAGGTACCAACTTTCAACGACGTAGATACATAACCAGATCAAGTTATGATATTTCCCCAACTTATGAAACTTTGAGGTTTAAATGAACTGTTCCCATACATTTATCATTCTCGACCAAAGAGACTAGATGAGATTAAAGGCTCGGCTATGATTATTCAGTGGATGCTGTTAGTGTTGTGCAATACATTAATGCATATTCAAGATCGGCTATGATAGACTAGAAATAATTAAAAAATTCGAGCATGCAGTGACAACGAGAGAGAATATATTAACAAAATAAAAAGAAAAGGACTAGAGAACCAGTATCATTGGCACAAGATAGTACAATACCACACAAAGTGAACTAAAATAAAATCCGTACCCTTTTTCAACTTTGGCCCCACACACACACACAGAGGGTCAATGGTGTATCATTAAGTTCATATTTTATAAACAAAGGTTATTCCTTTAACCACCCACTATTCAATTTTGCGCAAAGTACACAAAATAATACACACTTAGAATATAGTAGTATAAATTCAAATCTTTACAACAGCTTTCAGCCTCTAAAGAGAGTGTAAATAATGATAAGAGACATTAATTGGTGTATAACCTATCATTCCTCAGTCTCGGGGCTTAATAAAATGTAACCACCAGATACGGGAAAAGAAAGACTGGTGTATATCTCGTGTGATTTGTTTTTCTCTGACATTCCTTAAAAACCACTCTTTTCTTCCTCATCCCACCAACCACAAAGCAAATACAATAACACAAAGTAATAAGTTATCCATTCATATAATACTTTTCCTCTTTCTTAAGCATTACTTCCTAGTATCAGGCTTGCAGTTTCCTCGTAATGGTGATTTTGCCTTACCTTTGTTCTTTCATGTAATGACTGTAATTTTTTCTCCTAGACACCCTCAAAGGGATAACCCTCACTGCAAACAGAACAACATGAAAAGGGTTGTCTGATTGGTTCATAAAATTAACTAGTTAAAACAGTATAGACCGCAGTGGATCAGTTTTTAAGAGGGTTGGACTCCCATATAATCAGCTTGTGGGCTTATAATCACTTTAGCACTCCTCCCTTTATAAAGTCGGTTTTAAAGGAGAGTTGTATCCTATCAAGTTATAACAATATTTAGCCTGGAATGAAGCTATCTAAATGATTCACTTGCTACAAATTTAGTGAGCCTGAATCAATTTTCTAGCACCAAGAACAAACTGCAACCCAACACAAAATTCAAAAACTGCAAATAGGAAATAAGGAATAAGAAGTTGTAGCATACAGAAATGACATTGCCTACTAAATTTTGTCAAATGGTATCTGTATTCCTCCAGAATGTTTAAGATCTCTAAATCACTTAATGTGCTGCCAAAATTGTCATTCATCAAATTAATAGCATGATACTAACAAGGTTCTTCCACCCGATGCAAATGACTGTGTTGGACTAAGAAGTATCTTAGAAAATTTTAATTGTCCAATCATCTGCTACCCGCACATTAGGCTTGCGGATAGTGAGAACAGATGAGCCCCGTCCTCCTCGAAGCAGGAGGGGCCCAAGTTCGATATCCACCTTTTCGTTAGCTGGTTCAATTAAGGCATTTCTCATTCCAGGAGAAAAACCTAAAAGTATTATTCTCTCCACCATGCACTCTGAGGCAAATTTCTTACTGCCAGAACCTGTAGAGGCCACGTTTGAAGATGATGAAAGCTTTCCATCAGAGTACATGAAATGGCGATGAATATAAGCTCCTTGCTGGAATTCAAAGCTCTTCCCATCGTCAACATAAAGCCACCCTTCAGCTTCCTGGGAACTGTTGAGAGCAATAACCTGTAAAGAACCAAAACTTGAATCATTAAAGTGCATTTCAATGTTAAGGCTACTAATAGTGTATAAATAAATCGTTGAGGATGCTGAGCAAAGGCCAAAGTGAATTTGGTCCTCTTTCGCAATCATTGAAAGCTATAAAATGAATGTGATATCCACAGTCCCTCGACCCAAAGAAATGAAAGTATTTTCAAATTTATCGAACAAATTCCTCATTGTTTGCTGATATCATTGCATAATCTAAACTTCCAACAAAAGTTTTATTGATGCTCTTTCTTCTCCAAAGACCTTCAAAATAATAACAGTAAGTCTCAAGAGGACATGGCATAGGCAGCAGCTAAGTTTCATCCCCACAAGAAGACTCCACTGAGATAGAGACGTCATTACATCGGGTTAAGCGGTATCAGGCATCCAGCATTTTCACGTGTCAAAGGGAATCTAAAAATGACATTAGTGGCAATTAAAAACCATTCTTTTTGCAGAGTCACATTAGTAGCAACAAAAAACCATTCTTTCATCAAAGAAAAAGTGTGAATATTGGGAAATCCTTTTTGCGACAAATTGAGTTCACATGTAGGTGATGATTGCAAGTTTTGGGGGTGATAGGAATGGAAATAGTGATAATATTGTTTGGAGATTGAAGATAGCCGCAGAGAATGTATAAATTGGCTTGATAATTTTCTTTTAATGCTGACCCCAGACAAATATGAGGCAGCACTATTGAATTAAGTTGAATTCTATAATATTTGTAAGGTGTCAAAATCAAATAAAAATGCTCAAAATTGGGACATGACAAACTCCAGTGCTTGTATTGACTTGAGGAAGATCATCTGCAAACAAATTTCTAATTTTGTAGTCAGAAGAGTAATCGTGTGAGCTTACTACTATTGACTTTTGACGGCTAATGTGGATTGAAGTCCAATACAAGCAAGTATAGTGGCTGAACTAGTGTAAAAATAGTACCCGTGGGTAAATTAAGAAAAAACTATATGCTTAAAAGAGAAGATATATCAACCAATGTATATGTCAGTAATATGAAGATTAGTCAAAGATTACGGGAATTTCCACAATGTCTTTTAATTGCAGAAAAGGGTGTAGCATAGTCGATAGATAAATTCATAGATGGATCTCTCTTGATATAGATAAGCACCTTAGCATGTGCACTTGTGTGCGCGCATGAGAAAGAGAGACAGAGAGAAAGAGAAGGAAGTGGTGTAACCATAAGAATTCACGATGGATCTACTTAAAGATTTAAAGGCATACCAGAGTATAAGGATCATTCTCCATTTGTGTGGAGCTCCGACGAAACCTGTCTTTCCTTGGTAAAATTGTACCAGCCCGCTGGAAAGCAGGAACACTATCTTCAGAAGCTTCCAACTTGTGAGTCACTCCTCCCTTGTATGCAGCTCCAGTTCTAACATCGTACCATGATTGATCTCCAGGAAGATATACGGAAACATGCTTAGCTTTCTATGAGAAGTTTCCGATTGAATTGTTTCATGGTAACAGAAAGACGATCAGAGACTATAGAAGGAAGCAAACAATGATACCAAGGATAAAATAATTACAAGCCTGGTAAGAATGTCACCTCGGTATATATTCCTTGCACCAAGAGACTGTTACCGACCATGAACGCCTCATCATTGCTGAAAGTTTGTTCATCATCTGGAAACTCCATCCATAGTGGACGCACAACAGGAATGCCACTCATGTTTGCCTCTCTAAATAATGTGTAGAAATAAGGGAGAAACATATAGCGGGTATGTATGGCTTCCCTCATTAGTTGTGTATTCCGTTCTCTGAAACCAACATAAACCGTATATATTATATCATACACAAGACAGAAAGGAAAGAGTACAAGTTGTAGCTCTGAAACTTGGAGAGGATGAAAAGATCACCAAGGAATGGGGGATATCATTCCAACATTATATTTTTATCATAAATCTAAAGCGCGTGCACAAAAATGTCAAAGAAAATTTCAACATTTCACTGAATCTTATAAAGATTTTTCTCTCCTTTCTTTGAATCCTTTCAGCCAGTGATCCAATGTCCTTATTAAAGGTAAAGGCTTTCATATTATGCTAGGTGGCAAAGAAGATTGAAACTAATGCACTATATGAACTTGACGTAGGACAATCCAATTCTAAATAGGATAAAAATTAGTTATTTATAATGGGATATTTATGATAAAATTTCTAGTTGTAATATGTTTTATCTCTTTCTATTGTTCTTTCTTGTTTAAAATAGGAGTTCTTTTCTTTATTGATTAGAATAAGATTTCTTCTTTCTTTTAGATTAGAATTTTAGTTTAGTTTCCTTATATTCGTAAGATTAGGGAATAAGCTTTGTACACTTTTTCATTATTCAATTCAATCAATTCAATACAATAAAATTATTCCTTAGTTTATTCTTGTTTCAAGAATTTCAATTCTGCTTCCGTACCAGAACATTATAAGAACCAATCCCAGACGTCAACATGTTCATGAAAGCTGGCAGAAAAAATTATGTGCGTTTTTCCATGCATTGCAAGTTTGCTACTTCAAGAAATCAATGACCATCATTTATTTTCAACAGAGTTCTTTCTTCACTAAATTCTGGTGTGTTGGGGAACAAGAACTACAAGACTCTTTAGAGATGCATGATTATGCATCGTTTGAATTCGGACTACGAGATCATTAAAACTTTTCACAACTAATTTAACTTGTGTCAGTTGATAGGATGGCTTTCATTTCATCCTTCAGGCTTATGCATGAGAATGAAGCACGCAGTGAAAATAAGCATCAGACATCTACACGTCCTAGACTTGTTCGACACTTTGTCTTAGGCTGCCTGGATGAGGTTCAGACCACTTTGCATTTCACTATAATGAAATACTGCTATATCTATCAACTAAGATTATAATTTGGTAACAAGTGGATTGCGGATGTGGACAATGTCATAGAGTAAAGTACTGCTGCTCAGGTCCAACAAGTTCTACCGTAAATGCCAGAGGTAAGCAACAACTCTACCCGAGAAACAGCTTACAACTTCCATCAAACCCCTCCATTTCCTTTATGCAAGACCCACATGGTATATTTTCATCAGCAATTACAAGATTAATTTTTGGATAATGGCTTTTGAGTGCATCAATCATATATCACAATTACCAAAAAAAAAAGAAAATTGCTTTATTACACAAATGATGTTTTATAGTGTGTCCACACACACATGAATACATATAAAAAGTACTAATCTTGAAAGTAAACCTTGCTTTAATGTAAAAATAACTAACTTATTTATTTCCAATTTTGATAAGTAGAAATATTATTTATTTTAAAATAGGTAAAGCTTTTATGCTTAGCCAAACATTCTCATAGTAGTTTGGATTTGTGGTGACTGTTTAGGTTATGATTAGGATTTAGGCTGAACCAAAAGAAGGATGTAATTGATATTTTTAGGAGAAGCAGCGCTGTTGATTCTTAGCAAGCTTTTGAAACCATGTAATAAGGTAAAGAGCAATAAGAAATGTTAGATTTTTTAATATAGTTCATGCATGATACACTACAATTTTGATGTTTCACTATGATAACTACCCCTTTTCAGTCATGATCTAGCAGAAAGATAAGCTGATATAACCTAAAAAATTTTAAAAAATCTTATTTCTCCTAATCTCAAATCAGTAAAAGGTGTGTCACACTTGAATTATTGACATTTTCAATTCAAGCAAATCACTTCAACCTCATGCACTACTTTGGCTTTAATCCTTACAACTCTAATGCCTGAGATAATCTATTACTGATGTGATAATAAGTACAAGTACATACAGGTTGCAGGTTCCACAAAGCTTAAACATGGTATTTCACAAACTCTACAGCAAGAGGGCTCAAAGATATGAAACAGACAAGAATGCATTCAAAAATCCATTAATATAAGATCAACAAAAGAACCATGGAAAATGCAGATTCTTACATGGAATGATATGGGTATAAAAAAATAGATCTGATGTAACAGTAGACAACTTTCATAGAGAAGCTTAAAATAATGACTTGGCTATTTGACAAACACTACAACGAGATGGGTGTAAAATATGAAACAGACAAATATGTACATGAGGTTGAAAATCTATAAATATTAATGCAAACTGAAGAATTATGGGAAAATGCAGATTTTCTTTAATGGAACGGGGTGGGGAAAAAATTACTAGATCTGATATAAGAGTAAGACATCTTTCTTGATGAAATAAAATTTGACAGCAAACAATATGTAAATGCGTTCAAATGCACAACATGTAAGCTAATAATATATGCCTCAAATAGCACCTATTTTTATAGGCAGGGCAAAATCTCATACCCGAATAACCAAGGTTCCCGTCTTTTAGTGTCATGATGAGCATGTCCCCTAAAGAATGGATAGTAGGCACCCACTTGATACCAGCGGACCAACAACTCAGTATCAGGATTACCAAAAAACCCACCAATATCCGCACCTGTGGATCTAGTATTATCAGAATTGAAAAGATTTGTATAGGTAGAGGAAAATGCAAGCAGAGGAAATTTTACAGACCAGAGAATGATATCCCAGTAAGACCAAGCGTCAAAACCATCGGAATGGAAACTCTTAGGTGATCCCATTCAGCTGAGTTATCCCCTGTCCAGATTGCTCCATATCTTTGACTTCCAGGGAAAACAGCTCTTGACAAAACAAATGGCCTGTCTTTTCCATCTCCTCGTTTAACCAGACCATCTGAAGTAGCCATGTGAAAGTAGTAACCATAGGCATTATGCAACTCTCTGTGCTCAACATCATCATGATGTAAAGCATCTCTGGGCATTGAGACCTGATTACAACAAATGAATCTTAACCGGTGGCCATCCAGGATTTGGAAACCAAAGATTTATATTCAAGGGAACTTGGGATTTTCACACAATTTTGGGAGGTGAACAGTACTTCTATTTGAAGCTCATTTGAAATTTTAATCTTGAAAGGAAAAAATTCAAAATTTCAGAACTTCAAGTAGCCAGCTTCCCTGCCCATGCTGGACACCCTAAGTCCTGAGCCTTAACCAAGAGGTACTCACAAGAGACCATCATTCAATCAGCATACCAAATAAACTCTTATATGTGACAGACAAAATATAAATGATTTTTTTTTTTTAACAAATAAAGCAACCAACATAAACATGTCCTAGCATACTGAAACAAGTAGTATCAAGGATCAAAAAGCAATTTAGGATCAAAATGAAATGGCATACCTCTGGACCATTGAAGACAGAAGGTTCATTCATGTCATTCCAGATGTACAACGATGGAGTTGAACCAACATAATTCTCGTATGAGAATTTTTCAGCCCACCAAGACCTAATCTCTGGATTCACCACATCCAAGTATGATGATGAACCAGGCCAGCACCACCCGTCAAAATCCTTCCCAGTTGCATCCCGTACGTAATATCCCTTTTGGGACGCCTCCTTATGTATATAGTAAGATTCATCCCTCTTAATGTGAGGGTCCACAATAGTGACCATATGCCTACCCTTTGCAGCCAACTTCTTCTGCATCTCTTCGGGATTAGGGAACAGCAGCCTATCCCACGTAAAATACTTTTTCCCGTCCGTATGCTCGATATCAAGCCATAAAACATCATATGGGATGTCATGCTCATCAAATTTGGTATCTACATTATAAACATCCTCTTCATCCCTGTAATTCCACCTACACTGATGGTAAGCAATAGCAAACAACTGTGGCATTGCTGGCGTTCCAGTCACACTACTATACTGCCTAACCACATCTTTTGGCCCCGGACCAACAAAAAAGAATGCATCCACAACACCAGCCTCGCTCATCCACAATGTATCGACCCTCTTTTGATCTGAAGGCAACATTAAAACAGAAGAAAAGTCATCATTCCAACCAGCCCCAAGAACATCAATCTGCATTTCAGCAGCATTCAACCAGAAAAACCCGGAGCTCCCACGCGACTTCCCATGGGAAATCATGAAAGGTATGGAACCATAAAGTCCAAAAGGCGAGTCAGCAATATATTCAAACACATCAAGGTTAAAAAGCCGATATGGCTCAGAATCCTCCACCCCAGGCCCTCTAGTTGGTTTTAAGGCTAAACTAGTGGCATGTTCCGGAATGCCATACACAAAATCCGCATCATAGAATGCTACGTCAAAGCTAATACTCTGAGGTCCATACGGCCGCGTATCAGTGTGGCTCCTAAACCTCTCCTCCCAATCCTCATTTTCTCCTTTTTTCTCCCTCAGCTGTTCAAAATCAAACAAACCATTTGAGTTCAAAGACAACACTTTTTTCCCATTTTCCCCACTCTCCCTCACAAAAACCTCAAATGGATCATGCCGAATCACACCCTCATATCCATCAGAAAGATAAATAACGGACAAGATATCCAACCCATCTTCACTTTTCTCGGTTTTTAACTTCTGTAACCACAGCTTTTTGTTCAAAAACTCTGGCACAATCACATCAGGAACCTCAAATCTCTTCTTGCGCGGGCTTAAACTCTGGTCCTCATCAATCTTGAGCCTCAAGACACCATCTTGATATGCAGATATTGTGAGAACCAAAGGCTTAACAATGGGATTTTCTTGATTGTCAAGATTTTCTTGATTATCCAGATTTACTTCAACTTTATCTTTGGGGATGAGTTTCGCTATGAGATCTCCATCGGAAATCGAGACATCGGTGGCGATAAGAGAGCAGGCACCAGGTTTCCGGGATCGAGCACGTTTGCAGAATGGGGTCTGATTGCAGTTTCTGAACTCATCTTTTTTCCAAGAAAAAACAGAATTAATGAAAAGGAGGAATAACAGAATGGTATATAGATTTATTTTCATGATGTTACAAAGTTTTGGTAAAATAATGAATCACTACTCAGTGCGAGTGGAAATCATTCCAAGAATGGGTAGAGGCCAAGAACATAGAGTAGGACGGATGAAACAATGAGAAAAGAGGGTTACTTTTTTATGGATATTATGGAAAATATTTTGGGAACAATATACAAAACGAATTACTTTTCAAAACTAAAAAATTTGTTTAATTATTTCAAAAAT
>CAIGRS010151906.1:0-11792 GCA_903798395.1 Fraxinus floribunda | reverse complement strand
CGATATTTACTCAGTGTGCACTCACGGATAGCAGTTGTGGTTTCCTACGTCAACAAAAAAAAATTTATAATATTGTAACTCTTATGCATTATTTCTTAATTCTTATGATTATTGTATGTTATTATGAGTTTAATATTAGTATTACAGATGTTTTACTAAGGTGGAAGGTGACTGGGGGGTTATTTATACGCTTGATTATTTTGAAAGTTTTAGACCTTCATAATGTTGGTTTATTATTATTAAAATCCAGGTTTAATATTTGTTTTATTGCACTGTTAATATAATACTTATTATGATATTGTTACTCATATTATCTATATGTATAAAATGATGTACAAATAGCATTACTCTTATTTTTTTAGTGTCAATGACAAGTTCAACTAATCATTCGTCGTTATCTACAAATTGTATAATCTATCAAAAGATGATAAAAGAACATACAAGCCACTTAAGTGAACTATTCAGAACTAACTTGAAAACGAGCACCTCATTAGTCTTATTTCTAACACGAAAAATCGAAGCATGAGCTCGTATGGATTTTATACCCGTTCATGCTCCGATATTTGTGTAATTTCCTCGAAGGTCAGTGGCTTTAGCGACTTCTTGTTTCTCAGTTTTCCATCCCACGTTTGTTAAAAATCAAGAGCTTAATTTCCTTCTCAATATATATGTCCCTCTAGCAACATTAAACGTGCCATAAAGCAACTTAATGTCATCGACCAAGAACTTTACCGTACACAATCTTGAAAGGAAGTGGTTATATATTTGATAACATCTTCGCAATCAACTTGAATCCAAATCTTCTCATGCCGGAGCTCTTTGCACGTTCTAAGGCCTTCCATCAATGCCCCAGCTTCAATCAATCCAAAACTGAGTTCAGATTCTGCATCCTTTCTTCTTTGAATCTTGATCCTTGAACATTAATTCACTATTAATTAGTCAACAACATCCTTCAATCATTCAAAATTCATGCAATGCAGGTTTCAAGAGTGTGAAATTAAGTGCCTGTTTGGTAACAATTAAAATCCAATTAAAATTGAAAATGTGGCCGTTATTGGGTCCCTCCCGTCTAATAAAAGTCAACAATAACGACTAATTTTTCATTTTAATCTCTACCAAACATGCTCTAAGTTTTTAAACTTTTCAAACATCACATCTAGCTGCCAAAACTTGTGAATCACTTCCAATTGATCAATTGTAACCCGGTTGATCATCAATTTTTCGAACAAAATCCAATTTCATATTTTTCATGCTAATTGCATTCCAAATTCATCCAATTCGGGGATTTGCCTATAATTAACATATTCACACCTAAATTAGGTAAATATTCGCTCAATTAATCATAAATATGCACCTATCATACGGGTTCCCGTTAATGCCCTTAGTTCGGCCATTAAACTCACTCCAATTCCTTAAAGCTTGTAAAATGTAAAAAGAAGTTGCTCGTGTGATATCTTAATATGCCGCCTCATGTGGAGGTTTCTTTTCGAGTAACTATCGTTCTTTCAGCACCATATCCATAGTGATTTACTATTGTCTCGTGGAGAAAAAAAAAAAACCATGGAAGGAGAGGTTTGCACGACATGCTATTAGCTCAATGACGATGTACAACCCTGATAATTTGTGTAAATGTGATCCTCCCTAATTAATAAAAATTTCTACACGTGGAAAAATATATTAACTAAATTTATCATTTATAGTCGCTTGAATCTCGAGATATTATTCCAAATGATCATATATTTTACTGAAATAGGTGCAAATCCTCCCTCAAAAGTCAAAACCATATGTGAGACTTCCATCTCATAAAACTCAAGCAAAAACTACTGATGAGCAATTGAGTTGTTCCATTAATAAAATTATCACAATCAAAATTGGATACCGAAAGTGTTGTAATCAAAACTTTAGGGACTAAATTAGAATAAATAAACGAGACTTGAAAATTGAAATTTCCCATCCAAAATTCAAAATTTTCAGTGCAACCCACACCGGGGCCCACCCTCTGTTCTATAGTATATAAATGAAAAAGTCAAATGTATTTGATTTCTGAAACTTCCAATTGGACAACCGAATGCATCGATACCCTCGTATCAATCTATCTTAACCTAAAAGGTCGTCTCCACTCCAGCCGCTCATACTGCACAACCACAATACGGCTGCAGATTTATGATTTATCCAAATAATATTACATTTCTTGTTTCCTACATGAACAATTGAAGCTTCAATTCTTGGGTTTTTATTGTTCGATTTTCCCTTTTGGTTTCTGGGAATCTAGGGTTTGTCATTAGTTTTGGTTTAGAGTTTGAGAGAGAGCGGAGATGGCATCAAATGGGCAGGGCTTAGAGCCTGCCGTTCTAGATGATATTATCAATCGATTATTGGTGTTTCGCAATGCCAGGACGCCACGGCAAGTCCAGCTTTCAGAGAACGAGATCCGCGCTCTCTGCACCACAGCTCGCGAAATTTTTCTCTCGCAGCCGAATCTCCTTGAGCTCGAAGCACCCATCAAGATTTGCGGTATTCCTATTTACTGTGTATAGACATATATTTTATGCACTTTGCACCTGTTTATGATTATGTGTATGCACCATGCGTGTGCATTGAAAGTTTGCAATTGCATTGTGATTTGTCAAGCTTATAGCTTGTGTGAGAATTTGCTTGCAGAATATAAATATAGAAACGGTTGATGAATAGTTGACAATTTTTTTTTTCTCCCTCCGAATGGAAATGTGGGTGCCATAGTTATAATTTTGTGGTAGTGGGACTTAAATATAAGGACACGTATACTTGTATTCAAGCACATCAGATTTTAGTGATGATTCTGTGGAACATGCTTACATGATTATGTTTTCTTTTTAATGCAAGGTTGATTAATGGAGTAGTGTGACTGGAAGGTTAAACCAGTTTCCGTGGGAACAGTTTTTATAATAAGGAGTTTTCCGTGGTAGGAGGATTGGAGCAATTCTTTTCTTCTCTAGACACGGAATATATTTTCTGCAGTGCATACATCTAAAATTGTTTATCCTGTCAAATCTGATTTTTGCTACCATTTTTTCATTTATATTTCATGAGCTTCTTTTTTGACTCTTGAATATGCATTGACTTGAAATATGCATTAACTTGTGTTCATTATCTTTGATAGTCAACAAGTATGAATTGAGGTTGAAATCATACTTGAGATAGTGATCTTCATTCTGGACAGTTTACGTGAAAAGGTACTCCAATTAAGGAAGGCCACCTTCCTTTGAAGTTCTGAGGATCCAAAGATATCAATGCTTTACATGAAATTTACATGAAAAGTCACTCTATTTAAAAGCAAATCATGTTGGAGAGATCTTGCAATCTTTATCCCCACATCAACTGGCCGATTTGAATGAGTTATGGATGATTACTCTAACCGTATGATCTAACATGTGAACTTTATGATTTATAAAGCACTAAACTATAGTAAGTTGTCATTTTTATTTGAACTTAGATTTGAATTTATTGCCTACAGATTGTTGGCAGGACTTTTGTCGTTCAGCTGTTGCTGCGAATGCTTAAGTATTTTGCTTACAACGTGAGCTAGCACTAGTCTGTCAACAGTCATGTCTTTAATATTGTCCACCAATGTTGAGCACTACATCAGAAGATAGTAAAAGATGGTTGTCTGAAGAGCGAGGGAGAATTGGTTAGGGAACAAGTATTTCGCCTCAAGGCTTGGTTACATTTCCCATCATGCACGAACACATGCCACCTTGAAAAAGAAAATAGAACACATTAGCTTAAAAGAAATTGGAGATGTTAATAACTGACCAGTGACCATTTATCCCAGGTGCCTTTTCTCTGTCATTTCTTGAGATTGGTCAATTATTTTTTTGTCACACCCAGGAAATGTCATTTGTTTCTCCCCTTCCTCTTTTCTTTACCCCTTCTTGTAGGTTAGATATTTGTAATAAGCTTTAAACACAAAGGGTCAATCTAGATCTCGTCTTTTTACCATTTGATTTCTTTGAAAATATAGGAATAAGATATAACGCCGCAATTTAGATAAGGAACGTGGGAAGGCATGCATCATGCAGTGGAATTGTTTTTGTACTCTGTGAGCAGATATGGTAACTATGGTATATCACGACAATAATTATGGTTCAATAAGAGTATAGTTTTAAAATAAAGGATCATTCCTTGCATAAAGGAAGGATCGTCCCACAGGATTTTCACTTCAGGAGTGGGTGGACAACTATGGATGGCAATTGGGCAGGTCCGGGGTAGGGCAACCATTCCGTGCCTGCCCCATGCCCCGTTTAAGATGGTGCTGGTCTGGGCAGGGTGGGGCATTCATTTGCCCTGTTTAATATTTTATGAATATTTTTGTTTTTTTGCCTTTTAAAATTAATTTTAATTTTTAAATAATATTAAATGAGGTGGGACAAGGTGACAATAACCGTCTCTGCTCCGTAGGTCGCGGGTCGATCAGGATTTTTGCCATCCCTATGGATGAGATAGTTTTGGGAACATATCTAGGACGATACTCTGTACCTTATAACAAAAATCTGTATTTATTTATTTTTTGGGGGAAGGATGGGTAGTGGGATTGAGGAACTTATTTCCTCAAGGATTTTGTTGAGTAGTGTCATTTTTGTTAATTGTAGTAGCTTCATTACTTTTCTATTTAGAATTATCAAATCTGAAGTTTGCCTTAACATCTTCATTCATTGACTTCTTTTCTTGTGAGATCAGACATTAAATTTTGCTTTGGTTAGGTCGAAAGAGGCATATGAAGTTTGGCAAGTAGCCATTTCTGATAGAAAATGAGTTTTTTTTATTATTATTTATTTTTTCCAAATATGAAGGTTAATACGAGATAAAAAGATGTTTATTCTATGTTTAACATTTAAAATCTCTAGCAATTCGGCTTTTAGCATTTCCTTGATGATGTCTATTGTTTAAAAAAGTTGTTGGGGGCTTACACTTTGAGCCCTGCCTCAAACGAGGTTTTCATTAAATTTTTCAAAGCCTATGCATCAAGTGTCTTTTGTAAGGCTCAAGCTTTGAGTTACTAAGACTAACCCCCTTATTGCCTACACTCAAGGGTAAGCCTCCATGCAAATAAGACGTTTCCAAGTTTGTCTTGTTCTTTCTCGACATTTTATTATTGGCATTAACCTTTTGGACTTTCCTTTTAATCTAAAAATATTTATAGTTTTTTTTTTTTTATTTTCTTTTTTGTACTTTTACATGGAGCATAAATGGGAAGGGAAGAAACCAGTATAAGTTGAGGATGGTAGCAAAATAACAGTCAATAGACAAAACTGACATAGAGGATATAGGGAAATTAAATATGATGATGTTTTTCTTAAAGATTCTATAGTAGTGATAATAAATTGTTTTTGGGTTGTTTCCATTTCTCGTAGTAGATCACCATTTGTTATGTTGTTATGTGATTACCTTCAGCTACTGTATTGATCTATTTATGTTTGCTTGCAAATTGAACTTTTACTTATGTTAACTTGATTTATTTTGGATTCTAAAGATGGTTTATTATGAGCATGAATTTGTATTTTATATTCTTTTGAATTATTTTATTGGTTTTTGAAGCTTGCGCCTGCCTCACAAAGATTGGTACTCGATTGAACCTTTTTAATCATTGGTTACGCTTGTCATCAAAATATTAGAAACTTCATACCTCTGTCCCTGTTTGGAAATATCAAATTAGAAGTTTACCTAATTTAATTTTCAGTCATTTCTTTTTCATTTTTCATGAGTCTGGACGTATCAGGTTCTGCTTTAGTGAGGTTAAAAGAGGCCAAGGAAGTAGTAGCATTTCAATGAGAATGTAAAAGTTTGAACTAAGAATATAACTGAGGGGCAATTTTTTTCTCGACAATAATATGCCTTAAAGTGACACTTAATGGTAGAAATGCTGGAAATGAGGAAAAACAAGTTTAGAAAGATTTTTATACTTTCACATGGAGGGATCCACTTATTTGAAAGAGGACTGCACATAGCTTGTTATACTTATAGTCACGATGCTCACCTATACTGTAATTATGTTGTTTTCTGTTCGTTTTATTTGAACATCAGTGATGTTGCAAGCGTTTGCTATAATTTGAAAATCAAGCTGTTATCTGTTAACGTGTCTTCTGAAAATCTGTCACTGTGCAGATGTCAATAAAATCGAAATGAGCTGAACAAAAGGTTTACAAAATCTTATTTTATGTTACTGGAGAATTCATTTCCCTCCATACTTCCATTAGAATTGTACTAAATGGTAGTTTGCATTGTTTGTATGGATGAAAATTTCACTTTTGTATTTCTTGTACTCACTCAATGTGGACTAAAATGCATTTTCAGTTTAGGCTGATAGCTTCTCCTTAATCTTTCAATTTGTAATCTGAATGAAGTTGGACCTTGATATTTGTGGTTTCTGTCTGGGTTCCAGGTGACATTCATGGGCAATATGGAGATCTTTTAAGACTTTTTGAGTATGGTGGATTCCCTCCTGATGCAAATTATTTGTTCTTAGGGGACTATGTAGACCGTGGCAAACAGAGTTTAGAAACAATATGCCTTCTTCTTGCCTACAAAATCAAATATCCTGAGAATTTCTTTCTCTTAAGAGGAAATCATGAATGTGCTTCTATTAATAGGATATACGGATTCTATGATGAGTGTAAACGCCGCTTCAATGTGAGATTATGGAAAGTCTTCACCGATTGTTTTAATTGCCTTCCTGTGGCTGGTCTTATAGATGATAAAATACTTTGCATGCATGGCGGTCTTTCTCCTGATCTAACAAACTTGGATCAAATAAGAAATTTACCTCGTCCATCTGATATTCCTGACTCTGGCTTGCTTTGTGATTTACTTTGGTCGGATCCTAGTCGAGAAATAAAAGGTTGGGGTATGAATGATAGGGGAGTCTCATACACATTTGGTCCAGATAAGGTGGCTGAATTCTTGATGCAGCATGATATGGACCTTGTTTGTCGTGCTCATCAGGTACGAACATTTTATTTGGTTCTTTTGATACTTTGTGCTTTCTAATGTTGGTGGGATGCTTCTTTCCCAGGTTGTGGAAGATGGATATGAGTTTTTTGCTGACAGGCAGCTAGTTACAATATTTTCAGCTCCCAACTATTGTGGTGAATTCGATAATGCTGGCGCAATGATGAGTGTTGATGAAAGTTTGATGTGTTCGTTTCAGATTCTGAAACCAAAATGATGGAAACAGTTCTCATGAAGCTAAAATGGTCGGAGAATGCCCAAGGTCAGTATCTATATTATATTGGTTGCAATCTTGGGTACTATGATTTATTTCGTGGTTAGTTTACCGGTGCGGATTACATTTGTTTGACCATTTAGCAAGTTTGAGTAATTTGATTAAATAATCTGTATTTTCTTCTCTAATCAATCGACTGTCGAGGCATGTAATCTAGGATTCATGGGTAAAGGAGTCTAATTGGTTCCTAGTTTTCATGTCTGCCTAGATCCTTAGCGATTTCAACACAAGTTTTAAGTTTAGATTCATGGGTGAAGGAGGCTAATGTAATCTTAAGGTTTAATGATATGGGATTAGGTTGAACATGGAACTCATAATTTTTTATAATTAGAGAAAATGCATGTTTGAATTGGAGACACGATGCTCTTTATTTCGTATAAATACTCAGCCCATTGTTTGAGCCCCATTTTTGTAAGATAATGTAATTTTGAATATTGATTTTTTGGAGAATGTGTGGTTAAAAAATAAGGAAAAGTTTTCGATTTATGTGTAAAATTATTTTATGGAAGAATGTGGGGTTGAAAATGAGTTTTGAAAAAATGGGGGGCCAAACATAGGCTTAACACAACTGTGGCATCATGCACTTATCTAGTTTAAAGTTTATTATTTCTGCCCTGGCATGCATTATGCTCTTAACCTTTTCCACTAAGCGTTTGTTTGGCACAACTTATTTGAAAATCATTTAAACCATACGATGTCCCAATAAAATAATTTTGCACGTGAATTCATAACTCTTCCATACCTTTTAACCACACATCTCCAAAAAAATCATTTTTCAGTTCAAATAGTCTTTTCCTAAACAAACACTAAATAATATATAATAATTATTACTCTACATTGTTATTGCATGTATCTAAGTATTTTGAAATTTCCACATAATTCTTAATACTATAAAAGGATATTTCTGAAAATTGTATTAATAGTTGGATGTAAAGTTAGTAGCTTTGGATTAGTTGAAGTGATTCAGAAGAATTCATTATTAGATAATTTTAACTTATTGAACGTAAGTGATTGGAGCACTACTTGGATAGGATACATAGTAGCAGCAGTTGCATGGATCACCTCTGTCAAGTCATTGACCTCTTAGATCAACTTTTTCAGTCGCAAATGATCCTATCCTCCTACTATCTATAGCTTGCTTCATTTGATTTTTTCCTGATCATCTCTTCAAATCGCAATTGTCGTTGGGTGCTGAAACTTGTTAGAAGAGGGAGGTGTTCAAGGAAATTCAGATGGCAACCTCAGGAGCTAAGTTCCTTTGGATTTTGTAGTAGAGCTAGCAATGAACTCAACAGAATGGTGCCGACTTCAAATTTATTAGCAACAAGGCTTAGTTTGTTGATGCCATTGATTGCCCTTGAATATTGATTTTACTACTTTGTGTATGCTATGAATGCTATTTAGGACCTGTTACAGATATTCGTTTGTGGGATGCATCCCCATATTCATAGGCCAACGTGAACTTGTAAATATGTCTTATCAAATTCTTTTTGCCTATTCCACGTTGGACAGTTGTGTGATTCTCATACCAAGGCAATGTTAAAAGTCACTAATTTGTAGATTGTTGGCTGCTTTCGACTGATTTAATTCGCCCCAAATTTAGAATTGAGATATTCATCGACCTGTTCTTCGTCATTCATCTCTGATTTTTTGTTTTCTCATGTAGAAGTCGTCGTGCTTTTTGCTGCTGAAGTTTGGCCTTTTAACTTTGCAGAAGTCAGAGACAAGCAGGGTTTGTCATAGTAATGTGTGGTGAAGTTGAAGCTCTCAAGACATGTTCTGTTCGGAGGCAATTGTTCTCGAGTGGCCTGAAGGGCCATAATGTTTTCTTTTTTTTTTTTCACCTTATTTAATTCTTCTCACGCAATTTACGATTCAACTGTATAAATACATTTGGTTCTGTAAATTGCGGTGTAATCTCGGAACAATGTCGTTCTAATGTATCCTTAAATTGTATGATTCAGAGAATTCCCAGATATTAATGTATCCTAAATGTTTGATCAATCACTTTCCATGACAAACCTGATTATCAGTAGTTCATCTCTTCAGGGTCTTGTGAAAAATCCCAATTTGAATTGGAATTAGAATATTCTAAAATCAAATCAGATTGAAATATATATTTGATTAGAAATGAAATTAAAGACTCGTTGTTTGCTTACAATTGAGACTGAAATTTGAATTATTTACATTTTATTGTTGTACATTGAATTAACGGTGCGTTTGATTGTTAATATTTTTCATGGAAAATGTGTTTTTGCCCCCTATCTAATTTTCTATTTTGTGTTGCTTGATCGACAATTTTTCACCGGAAAATATTTTCGTACTTTTGGTCATGTAATCATATTTTTTTTAAAAAAATACTTCGATGCTAAAACTAGATGGCATGAACCATGTTCATGCCAAATTGAGTCATTCGAGATCATAATTCATAAAGAGCATGGTGCCTCTGTTTTGAAGTCTCCGCTTGCGGGATTGAATGAACTATTTGATGCATGAATGTCAAGGTGTGAGACATGCATATGGGTCTCATTCGCAAGTTTGAAAGTATTTTAACAAACAAGTTTTGAGGCTCGAGAAGAGTACATCTTGTTTCGTGTGAAGACTGAATTGAGTTTTCTAAAGAATTATTTTGTAAGCAAAAACATAGAAAGGAGATACTATTCAATATTTAGCGGCACATTTTATCAATTTTTTATTAAAATCGTCTAAAACTACATTAAAACACAGACATCCCATGCATTCGCAGAGTCTGAGAAGAAGTGTTTTTCCACATAATACAGGAGCGTAACATGACTTCGACTGTGATCTGCGCGATAAGCTCATCACCAAACTCATGAAGGATGTGGAAGGCACTTGCAAGTAATCCCAATCAATAAATTTTCACATTTAATACTAAATTTAATTGGGTATGATTTTTTTTTTTAATTTTTTACAGCGGTCGACATAGGTTCATCGTGGCGATCACCGGCATTGAATGTTGGGAATATTTTCACTACGAGAGGAAATGGAGAAGAAACCAATTAACAAGTTAGCAACACGATAAACGAAACCAAGATCAAATCTAAATTCAACAAAGGAAACAAACAAAAGAAGATGATAAACTTATCTTATGTTTTCGCATATTGTTGTAGTCATTTTGATCTTCCACAAAAGATTGAAAGAAATCGATACAAATAATCAAGAGAAGTTAGCAACAATTTGAATCAAACCACGAACAAAAACACCAAACAATATGGAAGACTCAATCAGGAAGATCGTTGCCCTCAAACGATATTTGTCCACTCTTAATGAATTTTGGCGTTTAAAGGTTTTTGGCAAATGATTTGTAAAATTAATCAAGTATTGTAAAAAATTCAACACTTATAAGCATTAGTGTGATTTTCCAAAACTTCAAGAACACAAGAGAAATATGAATATGGAAGAAATAAATTGTTTTTCTTATTTGGAATGAATCTTGTGAGAAATCTCATTCTTATTGTTTTTCACATACCTTCACAAGAAATATGATCATCTATATATAATCCTCAAAAAATGTGTATGAAATGATGCTAAAATATCATCAAAAGGCACAAAATTCAAAAACACCACAGATAAAAACAGCAAAAAAAAAGGGCCTAAAATTTGTACCGTGCGACCGCATGGTATAAAACATATCAGGACAAAATATCCTGATATATGGCCACATAGATCACTCATACAGCCATGGATTCATTTCTCATTCCAAGTCTCATTTTTATTGTTTTAAACAACAATGTCNCCGCATGGTATAAAACATACCGGGACAAAATGTCCCGGTATATGGCCATGCGGCTTTATGGTTTACTTATGCCGCCATTGACCCATTTCTCATTCCAAGTCTCATTTTTATTGTTTTAAACAACAATGTCAACATTGAAAGCGCGGGTAAAGAGCACTGTCTATGTTACGTTTCCGGTGAAGTATCAATGCGATGTATTTCGAGGGAGAGATTGTTGAAGCTGTTGTTTGGCTTGTTTCCATGGTTAACTAGGTCTGCTATCTTTTTTAATTTTATTTATTTAATTTTTGCTGTTTTTGTGTTGTTTTAAATATTACGATGTTGATTCGAAATTTTTGCAATGGGTCAAATTTTCATTTCGAATCACGTCAGTTTCTTGATTTACAAACATTCTTGCAGATTATATTTATCCATTTCACAAGTTTCTCTCCTTTTTGCATATTTAAATTGAACGTTATTCTTCTGATATGCTTTATAACTGTCGTGAAAGTAATATTCAACGTTTCATTTATTCCTTTGATCTAAATATAAAAGTAATACAAGTCTCTGAAAATAAATGTTAATTATTATATACACACGTAAATAGTGAAATACATACTTGAATGTGAGAAATAGAATTTCAACTAAATGCATGAATGAAGATGAATGACAAATACGATACATGAATTAACGTGAATCTTAATTAATTAATACCAGTGTTCTAAAAAGCGTAAAGCGTGACTAGGCGTGGAGACCAAGCTTTAGGAGCCTAGGCGTAAAAAAACGTTTTTTTATTTT
>CAIGRS010151899.1:0-21877 GCA_903798395.1 Fraxinus floribunda | reverse complement strand
TTCGTATTCCGTGCTTTGAGCAATAGTATTTCTTGACGTTCATTGGTATAATGTTAAGATGATTTGGCTTCCTTTTTCTTTCATGCTTCATGTTCATTTCAAAATTTGCTATTTAACCAGTTCTCCAAACATGCACTTGTCAATAGAAAATGGGAGGCCATTGCATTCTCTTTTGCATGAAGTTTATGCACATTTCTCAATAGTTTATTTCTACCTGCAGGAAATATTGGATGACGTAACAGACATTGACCTGGTGGTAAATCTCAAGCTTCCAGAAAAGGTACTGGTTGAGAAATGCCTTGGACGAAGGATCTGCAGCCAATGTGGGAAGAATTTTAATGTGGCAAATATCAACGTCAAGGGTGAAAATGGAAATCCAGTCAATGCGGGAAGAATTTCAATGTAGCAAATATCAAGGTCAAGGGTGAAAATGGAAATCCAGATATTAGTATGGATCCTCTTCTTCCACCTCCACAGTGTGTTTCAAAGCTCATTACTCGTTCTGATGATACTGAAGCTATTGTTAGTGAAAGACTTCGTGTATACTATGAGAAGGTACTGCATTATTCTCTCTTTATCATGCTTTTTCTTTGCTGGTCAAATGGGATTGACAGGGGTGAGGGAGGTGTAAAAATAAAAGATTAATTATATGCTTTTCTTATGTACAACGAACGAAAGGTAACTACATTTTGTTCTTTTAAGTAATATGATTTCACTGTTTGGGTGAAGGAGGATTTGATCTAAAATTGATCTTTGGAAATATCACTACTTTCTGGTTAATCTTATGCACTTCCATTCCTTTTTCGGGTTCAGAGTCAGCCAGTGGAGGACTTCTACCGTAATCAAGGGAAGTTGATGGAATTTAATTTGCCTGGAGGTCTCCTGGAGTCATGGCCAAAGTTATTGGAAGCACTTAACCTTGATGAGAACGAGGATAAGCTGTCTGCTGCAGTGTAAATTCCCATCAATTGCTTTTCGTGGGTTCACTGTATTCCAAATTTTTGCAGAAAACATAGAGCATTTATATATTTAGCTTTAGTACCTTCACTTCATTTTTCTCTACTGAAGAAAAATAAAAACCATGGAGTTACATTAATCCTGGTGCGTATGCTCATTATTTTTTTTTCTTTTTTTCTTGGAGTATAGTTGTAATATTTACCCGTGGGGGCTGAAGAGTGAGACTATTCATTAATTCAAGTAAAAGTGAAATAATATGTTTCAAATTTCTCTTGTGATTTGCAAAGGCAAAGGCATATCCTTTAGATTTGGTAAGGACAAAACTTTGTGTCAAATGAACTGTACCTGTAGTGACATAGGTCGTCTAAGTGTAGACATGGACGACTTGACGATGAAGCAAGGCTAGGAATGAAGCTTGTTGAAAAAGATGACCTAATGAGCCACATAAAAGCGATTGATAACATGCAATTTTGTTAGAATCATGCAGGTTCTTCTAAGTGAAATTAACCTATTCACAGTAAATTTCAAGGAGTACAAAGAATTTTATAACGGTGGGCCATTAGACAATGGGGAGTCTGACATTTCGTCCACAATGACTAGGATAAAAACTTTTCACTGTTGATATGATAAGATAATTTTAGTTATAGTTCTCTAGTTACATGCAATACTTTATACTTTCAACATAGCCTTAATTGTAGGGTTAAAAATCTACAAATAATCTCTCAACTTTATACTTGGTGTCACTATGATCACTCAATTTGATTTTATTTCATCATGGTCATCTAACTTTATACTAGTGTCATCATGACCACTCAATTTGATTTTATTTTACCATAATCATCCAATTTCATATAACTTTTCACCATGATCAACCAATTTCATATAATATTTTACTATGGCCACTCAACTTCTTTTCACTATTTTCATTTTAATTTTTTAAAGGGGCAAAATGGTAATTTTGCATTATATAAAATAATTTCTAAAAAATTAAAATAAAAACTTATTTAAAAAACACGTTACTTAATAAAATAAAAACTTATTTTTTAAAAAATATTGCTTTAAAAAATAAAATTAAAACTTATTAAAAAAAAGTTACTTGGAAAAATAAAATAAAATAAAAAATTATTTTTTTAAAAAAAATGTTAGAAAAATAAAAAGTTATTTTAAAAAAGACATTTCTTAAAAAAATAAAATAAAAACTTATTTTAAAAAATGTTTTTTTAGAGTAAAATAAAAATTTATTTCAAAATAAATGTTTTTAAAATTTTAAACAAGAACTTATATATATATATATAATACAAAGTTTATCACTTTTAAAATTAGTGAAAAGAAATTGTGTAATCATGGTGAAACATTATATGAACTTAATGGTCATGGTGAAACGTTATATGAAATTATGTAGCTATAATAAAATCAAATTGGGTGACTATGATGATATTAAATATAAAGTTAGGTGGTCATGGTGAAATAAAATCAATTTAGATGATCATGGACATAGTGACACTAAATATAAAGTGGGTGACCATTGGTTAATCCCTTAATTGTATTGTGCATACTTCCATGATGAGGGATTTTTGTTAAGAGTTTTAGTTAGCCTTTGTTTGGTATACATTAAAATTTTCATTATCATTCTTCTACTCATTTTCAACCACACATTTTTCAATAAAATAATATTTTTCATTACATTAATAACTTTTCCTTTTTTTCAATCATACATTCTCTATCAATATATTATTCCAGAATACATTCTTCCAAAATAATGTGACTCAGACACATCCTTAGTAATTTTTTCTTGTTATGAACCACAATTCATCAAACAAACATTTTTTTTAAAAAAAAAATGAACGATTGTTTCGAATGAAAAAAATCGATGCTAAAATTCATATCACTAAAAATAAAAACAAAATCCAATATGATCAATAACATTGAATGAATAAGCTACGCATCGATAGGTTCATCATAATTTTATTTTATTTTTAAATCAAAATTGAAGCATATTAATATTTAGGGATTATTTGATAATTTTTTCTAATAAAAATTAATGATACGTGTGTTTAAAAGTTGATTGAAAATTATGAGTGTTACGAAATATGTAATAAAAATTAATTGTTGACCAAATTTTTGGACTATTTCGAACTAGCATTTTGTATTTACAAGGCCAATTTTGTCAATGACACGTCAATTATTTTTAAAGTCCATTTTGAAAAAAATGATGACCGCTGTGACGTCAATTTATTTTTATTTTTAAAATTTTATCCTCCAAAATCTGCCACGTATCACTATTCCCCCGTTTTAAGGAACCGAATCTGTTTTGATTTGGCCCAAAGCACCTGAGGTTTTGCCTTTAGGTTTGTCCACGCAATTCATCCACGTCACATGACACATCCGATGTGGCACGTTCACTGCCCATATTTTGTCCACGTCAGCCTCCAGAAAACGCTATCCATGGAATTAGAGGCTTCGTCCACCCAAAAGCCCCCAGCTTTTTCTCAAGACATTTAAAAATCCATAAGAAGTATAGAATCCCATAATCTTACTAGGCAACCTAATTAAAATTTCTCATACCTCTTTTTTTTTTAAAAAATTCCAGAGTGAACTATTGTTGTGGAATCAGCCTAAATTGATGATTCTGACGGTAAATGCTTCACTGCAAAGTTAATTTCTTAATCTAGAACTGTATCGTATCATTTTCGTCATTTTATGTTTATTTTCTATTTTCTGAATTCTTGGAGCATTTTTTTCCCCTGTTTATATGGATTGTGCATCATATGATTATTAAATGTCAGCCGAGTATGCCGATTTTGCAAAGGGTACAATTTTGTTGAATTGCTGAGTTCGTGATTTGTTGAGGAAATATTGTTCTGCATGTGGTAATGCTTAAGTTTGAAGTATAATGTATGGGTGATATGTATTTGGGCTGCAAACTGTTTGTAATTTGAAAATTTTATTTTGAAGTAAAACATTTTGAATTTTCTTTTTTATGGATTATTGATGTTTCTAGTGGTAGATTAGGATTTTGGATATTGATCCCTGCGTCTCATCATTATAGTTTCTGGATCTGGTTGGCAGAGGGTATTCCTATGGAAATTGATGATGGCGTACATACGAAGTCACCAAATGAGGACAAGGGCATTGAGGATGGAGTTTTGGCTGAGAGAAGAAGTTCATTTGAAGAATATGAATTGAAGGTTAATAAAGCTAATGAAGATGTGAATGTGTTGGAAGGTCAAGGTATTTTGCAAATCCAGCAGCTGCAGCAGGCTCAAGGGGCAATAGCATCTTGGGAGAGGTTTCTTCATGTGAGATCCATTCGAGTCTTGCTGGTGGAGAACGATGATTCTACACGGCACATTATCTCTGCTTTGCTTTGAAACTGCAATTATGAAGGTAGGTAACTTCAAGCTAACTCATAGACATTGGCAGGGGAAATATTCCTCAATAAAAACAATTATCAGTGTGTTCATGCAGGCAGCGATAATATGAAAGGAAAATATTATAGAAATTCTTAATGTTGTCTTCGGGGCTTGAAAATAATGACTAATGAAAGGATTTTGTGTTAGAATTGAGCTTGAAGCACGCATGGTGACCATATAAGATCAATGCATACCAAGGCTATACTGCTACTCTAAAGCAGTGAAAAGGAGTAATAAACTGACAGTAAACACCTTTTGTGAGCCTAGCTTCAGTGTGATAATTTTGTTTTTGTTGATTAGTGATCATTAATAATTGGATGATCCAGATCTCTTCTCTTCATTTAACTTGGTGTCTGTATGTGAAGTTGTATGTGATGCACTAACCACTCTCTTGTAAAATGTCAGGTACTGCATAATCAGAAGTTACCCAAATGATGTCTATATGTCGAAGTTTAGAAGAAATTATTTAGATTTTTGTGTTTCAATATGTAGACATTTTGTGGCATATATAAGTAGATGAATTCATGCAATCACAAAAATAAATAAGCCAATGTAAGTTTCACCAGACGAACAAATTTTGGTACTTCAGAACTTATGAAAACATCCCGAGTCTTTTTCTCTGGTCTACTTCTATTATTGTTATTTTTATTTCATTTTATTTATTTTATGTTAAAACATTCAAGTGGTCAATGCAGTTCTGCAAGCAGCTAACGGATTGCAAGCATGGAATATTTTAGAAGATTTAACCAACCAAATTGACCTTGTCCTATTAGAGGCAGTAATGCCTTGTTTCTCGGGAACAGGTCTTCTGTGCAAGGTTATGAGCCACAGCACACGCAGAAATATTCCTGTTATTAGTAAGTACTTACTTCTTTTTTGACAGTTTCATAAGTGTAAGACTAATATATTTTGTTGGACATCATGTAATGGATGTTAATGTCATTAATCCTGCTACTGGTTGTGTTTTGTGTTCAGTGATGTCATCTCATGATTCAACTGGTTTAGTCTTCAAGTGCTTGTCGAGAGGTGCAGTTGACTTCCTACTTAAACCTATACACAAAAATGAGCTGAAGAATCTCTGGCAGCATATCTGGAGAAGGTGCCACAGCGTATGTTGTTATAACTTTCTTCTTGGTACTGCACTGAAAATGAACAAATATTTATGTACATGCATCTCTAACGATGATGAGAACATATGATATATTGCTTACTCTTTACCGATTAACATTCACAGAATCTGTCTCTGAACTAAGTGGAGCCAGCCTCTTTGAACTGGTAGATATTGTTTGTTGTTGAATGCAGTACCATTTAAGAAAGTCATGGATGATTCCTTTTGTCCCTTTTCCCCCTTGAATCACCTCACTGATACTTCATGTATTGATTGATGATGACAATGAAGATAATGTTGGAGACAATATTTAAATAATATACAGGTATCACTTTCAAACAAAATCTTTTAATCAAGCGGTTCAACAGAAAACTCTTAAGAAAAATGATTGAAGATGGCAAAGATCCATGTAGCATTTAAGGATTTTTCTTGACTAATGGCAAATGGTCTGAACACACAACTGTTTTGATAGCATTTAAGAAGAGTTCAATGGATGGATCCTTTATATGTAACATTTTGCCCATATTTTATCTTTTCTGTAATTGATTTACTTATGATTGCTCTCAGTCTAGCGGAAGTGGGAGTGGAAGTGGTACACGAACTAAATCAAAAAGTCATGATAAGTCAGGAAACAGTGGCAGTGATGATGGGAGTTGTGCACAGGTAGTACAATTTTCTTTTTAATCTTTATTTTTATGGATGAACTACACGATCTTGCTATGCACTTGCCTGTTCACTAATTTGTCTTTGTATATATGCAGAATCAGTTAGTTGCGTGCGAGTTGTTACCATTTAGATTGGTTGAATTGTAGGAAGATCTCAGTTTTGATTAGTATAGAAATAGCCTTTTGAAGAATTTACTTCAGCTGTAGATTATTTCCATTTTGTCTCTATATGGAAATTTTGAATTGTTTTTCCCAGTTTCACTAAACTGGGTGGTCTATTAGCAGAAAACTAAATGACAAACAGTAATTTTCTCAATGTCCAGTCTTATTTTTATTTTTTTCAATTCTACTTTAGCGTGCAAATTGCTTTCACATTATCACATATTACCAGCTAGGCATTAGTAACTGAAGGAAATATTTAAGAGGATGAAGGGACATATGATATAAAGAGATACAATGTTTAAGTTGGATTTTTTCTTGCAATTTATACAGCTTGGAGATTAAGTCAATCAATAAGAAAGTAAGATCTACAGTAGCAACTCTGTTTCTCTGGTTTATGTTCAGTCAAACTGATAATATTTATAAAATTCCCGACAATATAATGATAGTTCACTGAACTTTGTGGTCTTTAGTGCAAACTGGAAGCTTAGCTTCAGGAGGCCATTGCTTGTCTGTGGAGAGAGTCTAAGACAAATTAAAGGTTCTCAACCACATTGGGGGAATATGCAAGACAAAAAGCAGGAAAGAGGAAAGGCAGTATTTTCTGAGCTTTGAACTAAATTTTGGCTTCGAGTTGGACAATATTGAATTATTTAAAATACACTGAAAAAGAAATATATAGACATAAAATTTCTTTGAAGAACTTGGTCTGAGAGAGAAATAAACAGGTTCCTACTTCATGTCAAGTATTTTTCCCATGCTTCTTTTTGTTTGTGTTTTGTTTGGAGGTTGCAATGTGAAATGTTAGTCGCTGTTTCTTTATGTACTTCACTTGTATTGATATTTAGATTACAACAGTGCCAACGTTTTATTATTTTTATTTGAGTATTTTCTGTTTATGATTCATGGTGTTACTTATGTTTGTTTTTCGATGCTGAATGTGGTGCTGTCCAAATCATTTCCCACCCCCATCCCTAGGAAGATAACCTTACTCCTGCCCCATTCCCCGAACCTGGGGAGGTGGGACAGGGATTAGCCTTTGGGTGACGTTTCCTGTGTGAATGATTTGAACAAAAGGAATTCTTATTGGCCTTGAAGAAATGAAGTCGGCCTAGTTGAGTAGTCTCGACTGGAGCCAAGTTACGCATTTGGCCCTTTAAAAAGAAATGAGCTGGACCAGTCTAGAACTCTCAACTGGGGATGAGCTGCACAATTAGCCTTCCGAAAATAATTAAGTTGGTCCTATTCAAATAGTATTGAGTAGGTTTGAGTTCAATTGGCCTTTAAGAAAGAAATGAACTTGACATTCAGTGGTCTTCACTAGGACTGAATTGCGCAACTGAACCTTGGTAGAAACAAACTTGACCACTTTCAAACTCAGCTGGGTCGATTTGGATAAGTTTGGTAGAATTCAAAAAATGCAGTAGAAGAAAAAAGCATACAAACGCTAAATTAAATACTGACAAGTACAAATGCTAAGTTCTAATACGTGTCTGGATATCAAATAATACAAATTTATAATTAGAAAGGAAGCTCCACCGCACAATTAGCAAACTATTAACCTTAAGATACCATAAAGTCCAAATATATACTAGAGAATATTCTGAAAATATTAAAAAGGCACAATTCATTGACCATCTTTTCTTTTTGTCAACTATAGTAAATGGCATCCTTTTTCAAGCTTCCAATATAAGTCCTATTATAACGAGAAAAAAATTAGAAATATGACTAATAAACATATTTTGATGTATTTATCTTATCTTTGCCCATTTTCTCTTGTTGGAAAATTGTACATCTGGACTTACTTCTATGACCACCTGAGAAAAGTGTAAAAATAAGCGATATGGAGTATAAAAAAAAAGCGATAAGAAATCAATAAAGTTAAATCTAGATATCAAGACATTCATACCACAACTTACAGTGAATGTACACTAAATCCTCTAAATTTGTTTGGAGTTAGTCTATTCCAGTGACAGCTCACAAGTATATGACCAGTTCTAATAACCTTGAGCTATAGCTCTAAATTCCGTTTTCAACTCTAGATCTTGCAACAAACCTGTTGTTGCTTACTTCACCATGTTACCAGATTACCTCAGTAAATTTCCATGAAGTAGCTCAGTTTGCCTAGGTGGCTTCCATGAGGATCATGCAATTAACTGATAACTCCCACAACAAATGCAATGTTTAGTCTGGTATGAGCCAAGTAGTTCAGTTTGCCAACTGGTATCTGTTCCATTCCATTCCATTCCATTCTCAACTTCTTTTCCCTCTGAGGAGTTGTAAATTGATGGTTAGCTTCTATTGGAATATCCCGTGGTTTACAATAAAGCATACCAGTTTCTAGCTGATCTATAACATACTTCATTCAGACAAAAATTCCCTTTCTCCAGTCTACTACCCTAAATTTCAAGAAAATATCCAAGATCATCTGGATTTTTAATTTCAAATCCCCAAAGCCTGCTCTTTTATGGGCTTTTCACTTCATCAACGGTGTAACCTGTTACGAAAATGTCATCCACATAAACAATAAGAATAGTGGTCTTTCCTCAGCTCTATGTTTGTAGAACACTGTATGATCCATGATCTTCATGGACCTTTAATAGTTCAATTTAAACTAACTGCTAGGAAATAGTGTCTGAAATAGCAAATAGACAATGGATCATCTAACTAATCTGTTTCAAACTCTTATTATTGAAAAGGAGAGATTAAATAGGTTATATGACTTTGTTATTTATAAGTAAAATCAGTAATGCATATATTTTTGCATTGACATAAAAACAATTATACAAACATAGAAACCTAATTGGATTTGCTTTTATTCTAGTATTAGAAACTTTGAGATTAATTTGTTATTGATAAATTTATTTTTATAGGCATTTCATACAACTATTGTAATGAATACATCATATATAATTTTTTTCATACATGATTGTTTTTTATTATATGTAACTTGAACATAGTGGGATTCGCGGCAGGGAACAGGTCGTCGTCCTGACCTGATGCCTCTTTAAGATCCCTATACTTCCCTTGTCGGGAGTGAGGCCTCACGGGATTTTTTCTATCCCTATCCCTATTGTCAAGTGTTAACAGATGTCCCTGGGTATGGGAGGGTAAGAAAATTTCGGTTTCAGGTGTTGAAGCATCTAGTCATTAATTGCATTTGCATTTCTTGGGAGTATATAGCAAATACTTCTTCAATCAGAATTTACAGCTGGCAACAAAAAATTATGCAAATTCTGAATTTAAGCCCCTGTTTGATCTACATTATTTTTTTCATTTTCATTCTTCCACTCATTTTCAACCACACATTCTTCAATAAAATAATATTTTCCATCACATCAATATCTTTTCCTTATTTTTCAACCACATTATGGAGCAACCTCCTGATTTTATTGCTCAGGGGGAGTGAGCGAGTTTGTCGTCTTTGCAAATTTTTGTATGGTTTGAAACAAGAGTCCTCGTGCTTGGTTTGGAAAATTTAGTCAGGCTATTGAAAAATTTGGTACGATGAAAAGCAAGTCTGACCACTCTGTGTTCTACAAACAATCGGCAGCTGGTATCATTCTTTTGATTGTGTATGTGGATGACATTGTCATTACTGGAAGTGAAACTACGGGAATCTCATCTCTTAAGTCTTTCCTTCATACTCAGTTTCACACAAAGGATTTAGGAATGTTAAAATATTTCTTGGGTGTTGAAGTCACAAGAAGTAAAAAAGGGATCTTCTTATCTCAGAGAAAGTATGTNATTGTCATTACTGGAAGTGATACTACGAGAATCTTGTCCCTTAAGTCTTTCCTTCATACTCAGTTTCACACGAAAGACTTAGGGATGCTAAAGTATTTTTTGGGTGTTGAAGTGACGAGAAGCTGAGTTATCGGGTTTTGAAGATTCGTGTCCATCCGATAACATCCTGAAATGAGACATCATGTCGAATGAGATATACGAACCAATTGCTAAGGTTGTTTCAAAGACAAACCATTTCTGTCTTGGCTAATATGGTTAGTAGTTAGTACAAATACTTGTAAATGGCTTCATTCCCTCAAAAGACTCGAAAATTTATGCTTCCATGGATTTAGAAATGGCTTTGTGATGCGTTTGTCTTTTCCAAGGATGAACCTTAGTCATCAGCAGGAAACATCTGAGGTTGATGCCTGCTGTTCATGCACAACCACAAAACCAAGGGAATAATCAATTGGACTTCACATCAGAATCTTATCAGAATTTCACTGGTACACTAGAAAACTCTTCGAGCTGATAAGAATTCCATATTGCTCACAAATGACGGGGATCGTCCTTCATACCGTGGAGATAATTGGAGGAAATATGGTCAGAAGCAAGTGAAAGGAAGTGAGTATTTGCGAAGTTAATACAATTGTCAAATCCCGATTATCCAGTGAAAAAGAAGGTTGAAAGAACAGTTCCACCATCTGACGATCAGATTACATCTGGAGCGTTCAATAATAGCATCTCAACTCCTAATGATGAATTTGAGGTAGGAAGCAAGGTTTAGAGGCAGAAGGTGATGAACCCAAAAGCAAAAGAAGGCAAGTGATTCTTTTACCATTTGCTGGCAATTGAAAGAAGAATGATTTTCTTACGTTTACTCATCGAGTTCATGAACATTGACGTATTGAATTTGTTTTTCTTTACCAGGAAAAATAGGAACCTATCAAGAAAAGAAGGCATGCGCGATCCTCAAACTGTTCTCCAAAGTTCTGTGGATTGTCGAGTTCTTGGTGACGAATATCGCCGGAGAAAGTATTGCCAGAAAGTTGTGAAGGGGAATCCATATCCCAGGTTAGGCTTGAAGCAAAAAATATGGTGCCACTTGCTTAAATAAAAGCATTCATTGGTCATAACCCGTTCTTTGTTGGCTCAACAGGAGTAACTATCCATCCACTAGACTCGACTGCAATGTACGCAAGTACGTTGAAAGAACATCAGATGAACCAAGGGCTTTTGTTACAACATACGAGGATAGACACATCCATGAATGCCAATCAAAAAGGCAGATTCAGCAACTTCCAAGACAAGTATGAAGAATAAATCATCTGCTTGTCCATAGTTTTAAATTTTGGTTTTTGTGTCTGATAGCTGAACATGAGGAATTATTATAGAATTAAAAAGCCATATAAGATGAATGTCTTCCTATTGTTTGAAACTGGATTTCTCTCCCATCCACAAAACTAAACTTGTCCATTTTGGAGTCAATGTATATACTACAGGCTATCTGGTACCAAATGTGGATTAACACAGCATGGTTTCTCACCAAAGCCACGTCCCCCACACCGTTGGCCATGGGGTACTCTCCAGTTTGACATGTACAAGTAGATAACCTTCTTTTGTCACAACATAGTAAAACCAGAAAAAAGAACTTGGAAGCTCTTCACAAGGACGATAGGAGGTGCAAGATACTGTTTCATGAAGTGGCAGCATCTATGTCTTGAGGTGTCATTTATATATACTAACATTAACATTGAGTACGTTTTTCCTCTATTCTTGATGGCCGTTAGTATGACTTTGTACACGGCTTGCATCTGATCCCTCATTCTCAGTTTTGCTTTCACTAGAAGCCACAGCATTACTTGTCTTCCCCTGTTGCAATAGAAGAATTCATTCATTTATACTTTTAGTTAGAACAACGTCCAATACATCCAGCTTAAACTGACATGAGATAAACTTCTGAACTATGAACTTGACACACTATTGATGAATTCAGCTTTAGCATATTGGTATCTGTGCGTGTGAATGACTCGTGTATTTTATTGCTTGTTACTGGAAATCAATATGATTGTTCATCTAGCATTGTGCCATGGGATATGCTATTCACCATCAAATAGTAGTGTTAGAATGTAACGACAACCAATAAAGAGTGCAATAACTTGCCTTGTTCTTGTCACGCCAACCAAGGCCAAATGAGAGTAGGCCAGTTCTTGTTGGCATATTCTGTGGAGATTCTACATTTCCAACTCCAGGCCTGTAACGTAAGTTGCCATTAGTGAATTTGTCATAAAGAACTCAAAGGATGAGAAAAGACAATGCTAAAAAGCTGAATGTAAGTGTCCTATGTGATGGGACGAGGAACTTTCTGAAAGGGAATTCTAAAATTTTTCTATAGCAATTCTTTCAGGGAAAGCAATAACTTTAGTATCTAGAGAATAGTTCACGAACCTTGGGGATGACAAGGCTTTAATTTGCCCTGTTTCATATTGCAATGTAGCTTCTAGCATTGACTCAGCCATCACAGCCCTCTTTTCCATTTGAGCAAGTGAAGTCATAACTTTTTCATACTTCTCCTGTACAACTTTAGAAAAGTTCATACTTTTGTCTGGGTTTAAGGAAATGAAAATGAAACTATTCAACCGTGAACTATTTTTTATGTACCAGAAGAAGGTACTTGTTGCAAGCCAATAATACAGACATGTAAAGTAAATCACGATGAAAAAATTGCATTTAGTATATTATTTCATCAAAGAAGCCATTTAGTTTTCTGTGACAAGGGGAACCTAGACCTAGTACTCTTTAAACTCATGGTTAGCACTAAATCTAGGGTCACTAGCCGCTCATTAATCCTATGACCACCTCCTGTTGCAGAAAATTACTTGCATGTGAATGAACCTTGGAAAGTATAATCACAAAACAGCAGACTTTTATGAAGAATTTGAACGATCAGTTGCATCTAGTTTCTAATTAATTTTGAAAAGTGAATAATCTTATCAACCATCTTAATTTGTTTCTTAGAACAATTAAATAATTACCATTAGATAGATATTGGTTTCCCATTGTTTGACAGAGCAAGACCAGGGTAAAGATGTTCAAGCGAGAGTGTCATAACCGGTAACTATATTTTCTTCAAAATGATTCCTTTCTATGCAAAAACAAATATAAAAATGCCACGACCATTACTTGCCATGCATTTTCAGAGTAGGAAAAAAGAATCACCACACTCCATGTTCCACTAAGGAAGATGATCTATTGCCTTGGGATTTGGGACAATTAGGATACACAAAGATTGATTCTAGGTTAAAGTAGTATCTTATGTTTTCCTCCCCAGAATTTACGCTCCCTAGAGAAAACTAAGGAAACACTACAACTGTTTCCTACAAAATGCACCAGTGTAACCAATGTAAGGAGTTTTTTGAAGCAAATGGGAATTGGAGTGTCAATTATTGTAACTTGAACAAAGATAAAACCTTAAGAACATTTACTGCAAAACTCTGAGCAGCTGCATCTTGTTCTGCAAACAGTCGAGCATCTTCAGTGACCTTCTGTTCTTGCTCAACCCGCAGCAGAACCTAAAACAAAATCCTCATCACTAGAAATTGTAAATAAGATACCTGTCATTTTCGCCTAGGTCCATGTAGAGATGAAAGAGTAGGTTGAATCAAACCTGAAGCATAGCATTCTCCTGTTCTTTCTTATCAGCCAGGGTTTGCCGTAGTTCAGCAACCTCTAGCTCCAATTGCTCAACCTGCAGGAATGTAAAACCTTCAAATGGAAAACTAATTTATGACTGACACACTTCAGGAAAGCAGGAAACTCATTTTCTCTCCCTCGTTTTTCCATCAGGTTAGAAGAATGTATCACTAGGTAGAGAACTGAGCGAGATGATACACTAACTCCAGAAGATCTCAGTGAATCTAAAAGTTACACCATGTAATATAACAGAAGTTGTTCTAGATAAAATGTATTCTACAAATACCCTTGCACTCAATTCCCTTCTATTATCTTGCTTGACCATCTCCATAAGGGCAGCCTCCAATTCTTCTGCCCTACAGAAGGAAAAAAAAAAAACATATCTTTCATACATCAAAAGAATGCTTTGCTCAAACAAATTATGATTGGAGGACGATTTTTTCCGCCCAAAGAAACATTATATTTAATTATTAATAAATTAGCTAATGCGGTTAAGTAAGGTAATATGATTGAATTGCAGAAAGTGTGAGTGACAGCACGGTTTGAAGCACTAGGCACTGTAAAGAAGCAAAAAATGCTGTGTACTTGATCAAGATAAATTAAATGCTAGCATGACTGACAATCATGATGCTATTTAAGAGTTTAATACAATAATTTGCACATTTTCAACTCCAACTGCAAAAGAGAGAAGAAAATAAGTTGACAAGTTCTTCCATTTGGTTAGAGTTCAGATGCCAAGCATTATGTAGACTAACCTGAGCATAGCAGATCTCTTCTCCTCCAGCAAACTACACAGCTCGACCTTCAACCAACCCACCTGCAAAAAATCTGTTCATAAGTGAATTGGAAAAACGACAACACGAGACTGGGTTACAAGTTCTGAACCATTCAACAAATATATCATGAAGGCATTTGCTATTAACGGGTACACATTGACATAGCTGTCTATCAAAAGTTCGAGTTAGCACAGAAAAGAAAGATAAGATATATGCCAAATGCTGTAACACAGAAACTGACACATTTATGATAAGCAGATGTATTGCACGCTTATACAACGTCAATCTGAATTTTCAATAACCAGTATGAATTGGTCCTACAAGCTTCAGTTAGGAGGAAGCTAAGGAGAGGTGGTCAGAAATGCTCCCATTGATTTCTCTATATTGATTAAAGAGTCTCGACCCGTGACAAAGCAACATTTGATATGTTACTGAACCACCAAGCCAAAAAGTCATGGATTTATTGTGTTCATAAATTAAACTAATGGATACATATACAGAACAAAAATATTAATGGTGAGTACTCAACCATTTCAAATCCATGATGTGCCAACAACACTCAAATACACAAAGAAAAGCCCAAGGTCATGAAAGAAGGGATGAATTGTTGAAATGAAAATAGATTGTCAGATAGCAGCCAATAATGTAATCTCAACAAACGGAACATGAGTTTCTTCAGTGATTAAAGGAGCATAAAGGTGAATTCCAAGTAAAATGGATTGTAACCTACTTGATCTTGAAGGTCTGGAAGAGAATCTACTTCAGTATCAATGGTTTTGCTGTTAAGAAATTCATCCATGTTTGTAGAATAAGATTCTGCATCTGATACTTTACCAGCCATTAGCTTGTTGTCTGATCCTGCTTCCATCATTCTTTCTTTTATCAATGATTCAGGAGCATGCTTGAAGCTATACAACTTATTTGCAAGACCTTTAGGATCTTTAAAAACTTGACCCCCTTTTGCTCTTTCCTCAATTGTTGCAAGTACAGATGGTCGATGCTTCTCTCTCAGTCCTTGTAGTCTATCTTCAGTAATGGTCAAGAACCCCATACAAGCTGTCAACACAAGTTGGCTGCTATCAAATGTGGATCCAGTGAGCGATTGTAACAAAGTGATAGCATCTCCAGCATCCTTAGTAGTAACTACAGCAGGACCTGCAAATATTTGGAGATAATAGTTTCACTTATTATCAACCATGCAAATTGACATGGTGTAACAGTGTCTGCATTACCATATAAATCCATCAAAGCAAGAGCAGTTCGAAATAGCATGACGCGATTCCCTTCGAACAATATCACATCCCAAACTCGAAGAACTGGAGCCAAGAAGATTGGTCAAAAGTTCATGAAACACGTAAGTTAGAGTATGTCTTTAGGATTTAAGGATGATCAAGAAATAGAAACACATGACCAATATATATAGTCATGAACTTAGATTAGATTTTTGATAGTACAAGTCCTTACCACTTTCCCATGGAAGAATATTTACAAAGATTGAGAGGAACCAAGGTCCAATTATCAATGTCACCTGCACTCCCAAATAATCGAGATGATTGACTGCAGCATCATAGAAGCAATGAGAAACTTTGAATTTGACACAAATACGTTGGGAAAAGAAAAGGCAAACATAAGATTATAGACATACCAAGTTTAGGAAATGTTTCATGCATCAACTCCTCAAAAACAAGCTGGTCAACCTACATTTAAAACAAATTCTTTTGGTTGAGTGTCAGATCCATTTAAGATGAGCATGCAATAATTACAAAAGCCCAATTAATGGAATACATACCTGGGATTCTATCATTTCTAGCGAAAAGTAACCATCAAAATAGTCATCAATAATACCCACCAAAGTCCTGAAAGATTTAAAACAAACTAGTTGATAAAGTTAGCATTTTCTTGATTCTTTACTACACAAGCACACCGTATAGAAGATTTATATATATGTAGATACATAAATAAAGCTTTATCAGGATGATTGATATTTTTTAAATTATTCAATATTGAATCATATTATTATTTCAATTAATTTAAAAACAAATGTGAGCCAAAAGATTTTGAACAAGCATGAGATATAGTAAAAAGTACAAAGATTCATCGTTATGATTTTTAGAGTTACAATACTGATTTCATGAATATTATAGTGCAAATTTATCATATGCTGTGATCATTCAATCATGCATTCGCTTTGGTTACAAGAGATTTAAGGGTAGTGATACCAGTTAATTGAAGAGACTTTGACTTTTGAAGAGAAGGCTCGAAACCATATTTATTCTTAAATCATACGGAGAAATGCATTGCTTATGAGATAAAAAAAAAAATGTGCGAACTAACAAGAACTATGTGAATCAAATAATTAGTGGTTCACAGGGATGACAGTTCATGTTCAATTTATCTCTTGCAAGTGGATACCGCGAGGTCTGCTTGGAAAGTTTTATTAAGCAGGATAACCACTGACTTGGATATCTATTTACAATGTATACAAGTACGAATAGGAACAGCGAGGGCAATAGGTTAGAGAAAAATCATTGTTGTGTATGTGTGAGGGCAATAGACCAAGGAAGGCAGCCAAATGTTAATGAAAGAGGCAAATTCTTCCACTAGAACATTTCAATTGAATCGTTCCAGTAAAAATACAGTTCATTGTCTTTGAACCACGGAATCCCCTTCTCTTGACCTTTTCTTCTGTTCTTCTCATGTGAACTGACATGACAAGCAATCTCATATAGACAATGACACAGACTTCTGAGCCTTGTCAAAAACGAGATATTTATGGAAATTTCCGATTACTTATGATTGTCGTACAAGAACAGCTCATCAGTCGTCTTTTAAAAGGAAGCTGACTGATTGGATATATTTGCATTAGATTTCTGCAGAGAAACAATGAGCAACAAATGGGTCCTAAATGATCCAAAATTCCAAATTAATATTCACAATTGCAGGACAGAGACTGAATTTCTTCAACGAAACAAAGTTTGCATCAACAAATATTTCCCAATTGTTTCAAACATTGACTTCTATATAGGAATTAATTACAAGAATGAGGAAGTACAGAGGCAAGGGCCTACAAAATGCCCGTCAAATGCAAAACAGTCTCCATTCACATCTAACAGTTCTGTTCCTCCTCAAAATTTAAAATACAGGAATAAACAGGATGATGACAGGTGGCTTGAAACTTACCAAAAGGCATTTTCTTCCGGCATCATGAGAAGTAATAAGCCAGCAAAGAAATTCATTCCCTGCAAGTGAATTACACATAAGAGGAAGTTAAAAATGAGAAGCGAGTATTGTTAAAAGAAACTAGTTATATCTTGATGTGGTTAGAGCGGAATAACACATGACGTGAAGAACAACGGACAACTAAAAGTGAAAATCGAATTAAGAATGTTTCTGGCTACGTCTTATTTCCTTTCCAGTCATGAATGACATTAGTCAGACAACTTTCTTCAACATTCAGTCAGACAACTTTCTTCAACATTCCATCAACCTAAATTGTTCAAAATCTTCATAAAAAAACTGAAAATCTCGATTCTCTACTTCTGTTACAACTTCTATATCTACATTAAAATCCATGGATTGGAAGTGCGTGTACCTGAATAAAATTCCCAAATATAGTGAAGATTTTGCACCAAGTTGATAAATCAGCATTAAATATTAGTTTTAGGAGTGTGTATTTCCTATATTGGGTCTTATTTTTAAAGTCAAAAACCGTCCTTGTTTCTATTTTCACAAAGATTCAAATTTTATCTCGGACTATCCCTATATGTTATCACCTCTTTTTTGCATTCAAAACATTATTACTCAGAAGTCAAAGATAAAGAGCACATGATTTATGAAAAGGAAAACAAAGAGACAATATCTTCAGGCAACACACACCTGGCAATACCCAACAGATGGGTTGTGTCGCGCATATGCCAGAAGTACACGCCTTAGTGAATTTCGACCATTTTCATTCAGTGCAGGATGTCCTGGAAATGTTCGGTGCAGATCCTGACAATAAGAAGATAACTAATTGAGAAATCTGGATAGCAATGCGATATGGCATACTATTATTGATTAAAAAAAAAAACTGATTCCAAACTATAACATAAAGTATGGGAGGAAAAAACAGAAATAGCAAAGGGGAAGAAAAGAGACACATGAGAATACAGAAAAGGTAAAATAGTACAAGTGTCTATTTGGTGGAGGCTCAATGTGTAGAGAATGCAATCAACATCTTAAAAAGGAAACCAACGTTGTTTTAGTTTGACAACAATTAGCTAGAAGGCATTTTTGAAGACCATCCCATGTGGGCCCTAAGAAGAAGTAGCACCTACGAATTAATAAATTGAACGATAAAGTCCAGGGCCCATGCATCTAATGACCTTCTCAATTTGCTTTTTCCATTTTTCTGACAAATCAACACCCTTCCAGCTGCGTTGCTTGCTATCATCACCCGACAATAATTCCTCATGCTCTTGACCATCACTAGCATCAAATTCTACAGCCAACAAATCCTGGTAATATCTCTCCATCCGGCGTGTTCTAACACCAACGAAGGCTTGCCAGACCTGCCCCACAAGCCCACAGATAAAAGAAACTTTAATGCTGGATGGAAATTATGAATCCTGCATATTGATAAAAAGTGCTACACTGTACCTCTCCTCTAAGGTCCCCTGGTACTCCTCCACGAACGAGAAACTCTAATTCTTCCTTCCAAGGAAATACTGGTTCCGGGTAAATTTCATTGCTGGCACTACTTCCTTCAGCAGAACTACTTCCTTCAGCAGAAGCATCTACACTGTCATCAGCTATTTCATTGTCGTAAAATTTCTCCTCTCCATCCTCTTCAGATTCCACTTTTGATAATCTTGCCTCATCTATTGATGGAAGCTGATTGTGGGTAGAGATTATATTTTCACTGCCCATGTTTCTTCTCTTTACACGAAAACTCATCATATGGTCAATGACATCTAGAGATGGATTAATTTCAGCCCACGTCTTCACCTCACGAGACTTTATTTGTAGGGTAACTGGGGTCTCTTTAATTGGATTACTTTCTGTCCTAGTATCAGAAAGAGGTTTCTGTATTCTTGAATCATCCCCTTTACCACTCACCTCCTGAATAGATTTCTTCTTTGTAACTTCAGAACTTACAGGCTTTTGCTCACCTGAATCGTAGCCTTCTACGCACAACTCCTGAGTAGGCTCAGTTTGCTGCTTCGTAAGTTTAGAACTCACTGATTTTGTTTCACTTGAATCATTCCTTCCACTTGCCTCGTGATCTGGTTCACTTTGTTGATTTGTAACCTCAGAAACCACAGACTTGATCTCTTTATTGGAAAGATGCGATTGAGTAGTCTTTGCTTGTTCAAGAAAGCCCTTCCATTTCTGTAATCTCTCTTCTTCTTCTTCCTGTAACCACCCATTTAAATCTAAGCAATCTAAATATAGCAGAAGTACATCTTTTTTATTCTAGTAGTCAGGAAATGGGAACATAGTTAATTTTCTATCGTTCAATATTCTCAGACGATGGTTTCACCAAATGATTCCTTTGTTTGATATATAAAACCAATGTTCTTAAAATTATGAATGATCGCATAATTAAGAAAAACCAAAGGATTCTCTAGAGAAAATATGAATCAATGCAATTGTTGATAGCCAGGAAGAAGAGCAATTACCTTATAAATATCAGCATATTCTTGAAATCTATGGAGGTGCTTTGATGTCACAGTAAATCCATAAGCATCCCTGTAAACATTTCACAATTCTCATACCCAAAGAATCACCAATCATAGTACCAAATTTCTCATTAAACAGTGTCATATAGCATCATTAATTACACTTGTATGGCCACAAAAGTTAAAATTAAAAAAGTATGGTGACAACATAATTTGGAGAGAACATAAAATTCAATGAGTTGAGAACACATTCTAGCTACAATACGAATATCTGAACGGAAATTGGCCACCTTTTGCACGAGTTTACCTGGAATCAACATCCAAAAATCGCCTGCTCACCAAGGATAACAACATACTTCACAAGAATCCCAATTCCAGTGCCCATATCGCTTTTGTTTACTCAAACTAATCTCCAATCACCATTAGAATTCAATCCCAAAATCATCCTGATGCTGAGGTTTATCTCTACAAAACCACATTTCCTTTTTCACTAAATCTAAGGATACAATTTCCTACCATCCATCCAAAAATAAAACATAAAATAACATGAAGATCTGCTACTATTTTCCTAGGCTGATATTCTCCTATTCCTAGCTGGCTCCTAATAAAAAAATTAAATATAATTATCCTTCTTCACTTATTTGATTATACCATTCTGCATTGTATAATGACTGAAGAGTCTCAATAGAATTAAGTTAACTCGATTGGTTCATTGATCAGATTGAATCTCTCTAAGAAAATAAATTTTCCTTGAATTTCGAATCCTAGCGTTCAGAGAATACGCTCCTTCTTAAGAAAAGTCAGCCACAACGACGCGTGTGAAGCTCAGAACTCGAAAATTCGGCGTAAGCATTATACATACACTTGAATATACATTTAAATGCATAACCATACGCACACACTGGAGTTCAGTTACCTCTGAGGCTCAAAACTGAGGAAAAATTGGGAGCCTTTGAGCGTCATCTGCGGTAATCAACTGTAAGAATTGGCTGCAATCAGTAATTTCTCGGATGATCGAAGGGCTAGTAATTCATCTCCGTTAACTGTCTTCCCTCTCCTTCGCGCGCTCACTATTCTCCACTGTTTTCTCTCTCTCTCTCTCTCTCTGTATGTATAGTTGACCGTTCCGTTAAAAGTAGACAGTGGCTTAACAAACAAGGGGTCACGTGCGGTGCGCGGGATTTTGGTTTGACGAAATCTCGTCATTACACGACTGGCGATCGGGGTATGTTAACATTACCGCAAAGTTTATGGATTGGACAATTGTGTCGGTGCTACAATTAGAACACGTGTATACAAATAATATAAAATGAAATGATTGGGGGACAGGGATATTTATTACGTGTGGTCTTGATGGGAAAGGCTGTCTGAAATTAATTTCTTGTACTTTCTACGACAATTTGTAATTGAGAAAAAAAGATTAATGTGATTGCTAATAATTTTCTGATAATAAAATTGCATTTTTAGAGTGTGTTTGGTGCACATAAAAATACGAGAATGTATTTTTTTGAAATGATATGATGAGAAATATGTGGTTGAAAAAGAAGGAAAAGTTATTGATGTAATGAAAAATATTATTTTATTGAAGAATTTGTAGTTGAAAATGAGTAGAAGAATGAGAATGAAAATTTTAATGTGTACCAAACAGTGGCTAAATACCAAAATTTAAAAATAAAAAATAAAATATGAAAGACTTATTTTAGTTAATTTAATAATAAAT
>CAIGRS010151867.1:0-23620 GCA_903798395.1 Fraxinus floribunda | reverse complement strand
CCTAACGAGTATTTTGCTTGCCATCCTATAATAGTTCCATTTGCTTTTCCACATTAGTATTCGTACTGTAGTTTCTGAAATTTTCAATTATATGTTGGATCTAAAGTTCTGTTCCGTTTTAATTAATTCTAGTAGTTTCTAATGGTTTTCAGATTTTGGGTAGTCTTGAAGACAAGCAAAAGAGTTGAATTAAGCAAGCCCGTCTGATATTATTGCTGAATTCTCTGGAATTAGAGTGCTTTTGATCATTTGGTTGTAACATTTGTTTTAATACTTAGTGTGAGTGGGGAAGATTATTCTTTTCAAAGTCAATAAGAAATAGACATAATGGGCGATGTGGCAGCTCTGATAGAGGTCTCCGGATCCAGATTTAGTGATTTGGAGCTCATTGGAAGAGGGTCATTTGGCGATGTTTATAAGGGGTATGTTCGAATTTCTGTCATTTGACTATGCACCCAGCGTTAGTTTTAGGTTACGTTTGTATTATATTGATTGATTCATTCTGCTATCCTGTTGTAATGCAGTACAGTTGCTATGAGACTTTGACATGTGATATTAAAACATAATGCCATTATGTCTATCTGTGTAATCAACAAAATTGACATAATAGGCTTCAAATTTGAAGAAAATGGTGAAAAGCTGAAAATTTTAGTAATTCCATTACAAAACTGTCTATTGACATTTGGACAACAGATGTAAATAGATAATGTTACTCAATAGCAGGTTAATTTGCTAGCAATGATGTTACAAGTGTCAATTATATAGGATTGCTTTTCAAACTCATTGTTTATGGTTTTGTTAACTTTGCCATTCAAGTTCTGAAACCTCATCTTATGCACATATGTAGCTGCATAACATGGTTGTGTCACAATGAGAGAGAATTTGTTGTTTGAGTTTCTTTTTAAGTGTATTTAAATTCGCTTTGGATTAATGCTTCTTCGGGTAAATGTGCGGGTATAATATTAGATTTTTTTTAATCAGATTATAGGTAGCTTTTGTCATGTTGTGTAGTATTGTCAGCTTTTTGCTTTAAAATGAAAAGGCAGAGCAACAATTTGATAGGTAATTCAATGAACATATAGCAACAAGTATGCATGCATTGAGGTGTGGGGGAGAATTCCTCGTGCTATAAAATTAAATTTCAAATATTATTTCGCTTACTTTAACGTTTTCATTGGTTTTGTAGATATGTATTACTTTCATATGATTTTTTGAGCTGAACTTAATTATTAGGATAATTATAATCAGCAATCACCAGTTAAAAGTTCAATAAGTGCCATAATGGTGAACCCTGAGGAGTTGCTCAATTGATCAGGTATTGGGTTTGCTCCCCAATGGTCACCAGTTTAAGTCCCTTCAAGGCTACTGAGGTGAGTACCCGACCGTAAACTTTAGGGTCTTGTGGGATTAGTCGATGTGCGCACAATCTGGTCCAGACATCCACGGTTATAAATAAAATAAAATAATCAGCAATCACCGGTTACTAAGTTGTAGGTCTTACGAGTTGTGTGGATAATAAGTGAGAAGTACTTGTGGGTCTACGAAATATGTGGATAAAAAGTATATTTGATCTTGTAGAAAAAGAATGTATAACCTCCTTGTAATTAGAAATCAAAGTCAAACATTAATTTTAATCACAAGTTCACAACTATACTCGCTTATATTTACACATAACGTGGGCCTATCATTCCTCTTCATTATAATCTCGTTATAATTTCTCCCAAACAAGCACTAAATTTTAACAACATCACAAACATTCTATGCTTAGCAGTGGAATAATAAAATGCTTAATCAGTATTTGTTCAAAGGCTCAATAGGATTTTTGACCAAATTAGTAGGTAAATAGACATGAAATTTAGAGATTTTCCATCTATGCTTCTGCGGCATGCCAGCTGCATATTCTTGTGATGTGATATTTCCAGAATCCCTAGCTGATCATCACTTGGAGCCGTAGGACTGTTACATTTAAGTAATTGAGAGGAAAAAACTGCAAATAACTGAAAGCATCACAAGATACGTGAAAAGCCCACTTCTAGACTAAGTGACAGCCATGAATGAATTCAGAGTGCTTTTCTTGCTATTTCTATATTGCTGTCTTAGCATACACTTCCTTTATAAAATACTAATGATTTGAGTGTAAATATTTGTTTCAGGATTAACTAGATCTTTCTGCCATTTTCCTATTGTAGGTTTGATAAGGAGCTAAACAAGGAAGTTGCTATAAAGGTCATCGATTTAGAAGAGTCGTGAGTTTATAAACTTTGATCATTTTTTGTTAAAAAATATGATATCCTGGTTTTTTATGCTTATGCTTTGTAAGAAAGGAACTATTTTTCATTTTTTACCAGCACTGCTTCTTGTCTTATGTTCTCCTCGCTAAGGAAGCAATTGCATGTGGTTGTGTGTCATATTTAGCTTACCTAATTGAGACTTCCTTTGAAGCTGCTGCATTTTAACTTGCCTGCTGTGAGTATTCTAAAGTATCATCTTATTTTTCTTCTGCAGAGAGGATGAAATTGAGGACATCCAAACGGTATCTTTGATATTTCTGTACAGACTTTAAGGAATGAATATATAATAATATCAATTTTCTTTTCATTTTCTACAGGAAATCGCAGTTCTTTCTCAGTGTCGATCTCCATATATCACTGAGTATTTTGCTTCTATTCTGCACCAGACTAAGCTATGGATAATAATGGAATACATGGCTGGTGGTTCTGTTGCTGATCTGGTAGGTAATTTACATATGGCAAGTAATTGCCCCAAATTTGGATAAAACTTGCCACAATTAGAGGTCGGATAGGAAATTTTTTAGGTTGATCTGAACCTTCTAAGATAACAATTAGTCCTTGATATTAAATTCCTGTGGATATATGTTTCTATCAACTAACATCTCCATTTTTTTATTTTTTACTATTCACTGGCAATTAGAAGTGATTATCTTTCTTTTGTTTGGTAAACCTCACGTGGTTTGCAACTGTCTTCTATACCCAGTTGAACATAACTATAAAAATTCATTCACAAGCTCTATGCATATACCTCCCTTGGAGGATCATTCAGGTTTTCTTTGCACGGCTTCTACTGAGAAGCATTCTTCATGTCCACATACTGTACCATCCATTCTAGATTAATGCATAAAAGAGGAATGCCAAGGTAAATCCTCCTATTGATGTCTAGATTGTGACAGCGTAGTTGACATTTCAATGGCCAATGTTTGGTCTAATTATTGCATACAGACCTAGGTGGGTTATGGTTTTTTATTACTTTTAAATGTATGAGCCCTACCTTATGAAACAAACATTTCCCCCAAGGGATGATCTTTTTTTTTTTGAGTTTATCATAAGTCTAAGGGGAAAAAAAACATGATATGGATGCTATTACAGAACATAGATTAGGATACTTATGCTTATTTTTCTCTTGCAGATTCAACCGAACCAGCCATTGGATGAAGTCTCTATATCTTGCATCTTACGTGATTTGCTCCATGCAATCGAATATCTTCACAGTGAAGGGAAAATTCATCGAGATATTAAAGGTACATTACAAGGGGCCATCAATTAGCCAACAAAAATAGGTCTCATCAAACTTTTGAACAGGGACATACATGGCCACATTTTTTAGTTCTACATTATTGGTCTATCATTGTTTTATCTTCTTAATCTTTTAGAAGTAATTAAATAAGGTATTTCAGATATACTTTGATTGTGTAGTTTTTTATGAAGGAATATCACATTTTCCTTCTAGTTGTTGCATTAAATTCACATTGTCAGTCTCTTGTCTTCTTTCTCTAAATTTGACAGTGCATTAGCAATCTCTTTCTTCTTCCTCTAAATTTGTCAGAAATGATAACCCCTGTATTATGTTTTGGCAGCGGCGAACATTTTGTTGACAGAGAATGGTGATGTTAAGGTATCCTTCTTGAGAAATACACGAACCTTAAATTTTCTTACCCCATCTTGGAGAGTATCCCTTATGAATAGAGTTAAAGAGGCCAGCTTCTTGTTTTGACAATTTCATGTTTCTTTACTCTGACAGGTTGCAGATTTTGGTGTTTCTGCTCAATTAACAAGGACGATTTCAAGAAGAAAGGTACTAATTTCTTAAATTTTAAGTATTCCCCTATGAAATATGTCTGGTCTTGTACTCTGGTTCTAATATTCATTAATGAGGCATACGAATTAAGGAATGTGTTTAATCTATGCAGTTGCAGATCATTTTTCTGCATAGTTTTAGTGCTATGACATTGGTCTTAGTAAATATGGCATCCTCTCCCCAACCATGTTTCCACTTGTCTTCATCTGCTTGCTGTATTGAATAGTTGTTTTTCCAGTTTAGTTAATAAACCCAAGGAATTCTTTTTCTATTTTTAATGTGGCTAAAGTGCATTGCTTTTCTTGTTTCTGGCTATTGACTATTTTTGTGCCCCAAGGAATCATCAAACCTCAAGCTAATAGAATTTAAAGTTACAGACATTTGTAGGAACACCATTTTGGATGGCTCCAGAAGTAATTCAAAACTCTGAAGGATACAATGAGAAGGTGCAACATCCTGATTTTCTCCCCCACCCCCTCTGTTTCTTCCACCATTTTATATCAGTTTCATTTTGAATATGCTGTCTTGTGCTCCTCCTCCCTGTTTGATGCTGGACTCAATGCAGGCTGATATTTGGTCTCTGGGAATAACTGCAATTGAGATGGCAAAGGGGGAACCTCCACTTGCAGACCTCCATCCCATGAGAGTTCTTTTTATTATACCACGAGAGAATCCACCACAGGTGTACATTTACCTTCCTTTACACTGCAGGATAATCCTATCGTCTCTCATTCGATTAGGAGTTTTAATCTTTTGTCATGCAGCTAGATGAGCACTTTTCTCGTCCAATGAAAGAATTTGTATCATTGTGTTTGAAGAAGAATCCTGCCGAGGTAGGTTCTATAAGTTCACACTTTCTCCATCACACTTTGCGTGCTTGGTTTTTTGCTTGTGGTCCCCCCGGTGCTTCACATTTTTCTTTTTCTCCATTATTAAATTATTGATGTTTATGGATTTATTGGAAGTCGGATAATATGAACATCTCAATTCTCATAGTTGCCTCTTCTCTGTGATATGGGGATTGGAGAAAATCACTTTTGCAAAGGAGTTCTGGTGTCCAAACTAAAAGAGAGTACGTATGTTTTTCACATCGTGAGCATTGCCTCGTTTATGGTGGACCTTTATTTGACTGCTGGAGCAGTGGTGAAACCCATTAAGAGCTTGTTTGGTAAAGCTACTTTTTGTTAAAAAGCTGGTCAAATTGGTCAAACTTCATTTTCAACCACACATTTTCATTCCACCAACAACTTTAATTCATTTTTTAACCACACATTACATATGACCCCCCAACTTTTATTAACTTTATTTGCTAAAAATCTAAAGGTATAAAAGTTTAACCACCTTATCCAAATAAAAGCTTAAGCTCTTACTTTATGCAAAGGGCAAATTTATTTACATACATTCAGTCTTTGACACGACCATCTTGTATACTGCTGGATCCATATTTTATCGAAAAACCTTACACGTGCACAATTTTTCGTTTTCATAAGTGTATGGCTGCAAGACTTGAACTCATGATCTTTGCGTACTTGATACTATGATAAACCACCTCTTCTAAAATAGTGGGGACAAACTTATTTTCTTGTCCCAAGTAACTATACATTAATAAGATTTCTCCACGTGTGGTGATTTCAATTTTTCCACAGCCTAATTGGTTTGGCTAAGTTGGGTTGTCGTTTAATAGATTCGCTGGAGCCTGGAGATGGATGAATATATAAGAATTATTAGCTGTGAACCTAACTTCTGTTTCTGTTTTGTGTTATTTAATGGACTGTGGAAAGATGTATCTCTGTCATCTTAAGAACGAGTAGCCACAGCTCTGTTATACTAACTAACATTCCAACGTGCTATTGACGTAAGAATGCTGTGTGAACCCAAGGGATTGATGCTGAACACCTAGAGTCACATTTGTATAATGTACGCTCTAGGAATCAATGCTTGTTTCTTGAAACTTGCTTATGATGGAGTCATCATATCAAAATCCTTATCAGTAACTTGATTCAGATGCATTTGTGATGGTTTTCGCTGTTCTCATTTTTGAGATGTTGTTTCCATCATTTTCTAGCAAATAAATAGAGATCAAAGTCCTCTACAAGCTCATTTAATTAAAATCAGAAAAAAAAAAAAATAGTTTAATTGAAGTATGCTCTATTTTCACTGAACATCCTTTATGCCAGTTTCATGGGTCGAATTGGTTTTGACGTATGCCAATTTGTTTTGAACTTTCTCCTGCAGTCTATGTTTTATTTATATGGAAAACATTATTTTATCTCTGTATAAATATATGTATGCTTCACATCCTTGAAGATCTATTTGGTGCACCTCCCACCACTGCTGGTAAGAACTAAGTGGTTGGTTTTGGATGTGGTGGTGGTGACCCACTTCTATTTTTTATAAATTATTCTTGATCATTTTGTTTTTGTTTTTCTTTTTCCTTGTTTGTTTTGTTCATCATTTGATGTTATACTTTGATCGATAATATTAGAGGCCAAGTGCGAAGGAACTTCTAAGGCATCGTTTTATCAGAAATGCAAGGAAGAGTCCAAGGCTTTTGGAGAGAATCAGGTTTATCCTCTCAGTGCACTAATTTTTACCACGAAATTTTTCTCCAAGACCAGTTGTTACAACGCTTAATGCCTACTTGTCAGCTTTCACTGGGACCTGGTTACCAGTAAACTTATACGCCTTGCATGATGGTATAAGATAAACAAAATTGCTATTTAAGAAAATTTGAAATGTGACTTAGCTTATGTTTGGCTCACGTCCGAACATTTCATGGAACCCTTAAGTACTATCTATTCACCACTCATTTATATCTATTTATAATTTAAATTGTTTATAAACACTTCCCAACATGCTCTTAATTGTCCTTTTCTGTTAAAGTTGTCCTTAGTCCCGTATCTTCGAAGTTTGAACAGTTCATTTATAAGTAGTAGTAAGTAATGTTACTAGTTTTCTGGGCTTCAGAAATTAGCAAAGATTTAATATTTGATTTGACGTTTCATGACAGTTGAACTGAAATGTGCTCTACAAATATATCAAGATATTAGTATTTGACCCAATTTAAAAATTTTAAAACCACGTCTAAGGCACCCTTATTTTGCAATTAAGTGATGTAACAACCTGCATTTCTTATATTGTGCAGAGAGCGCCCAAAGTTCAAAATAGATGAAGAAAGTCCTAAAAATGGTCCAACACCTTTGGGGGAGGCTTCTGGGACTGTAAAGGTGACAAGAAATTCTGGAGTTGAAGATACCGTTCGAATCAGGTCGGTCAAATCTGTTAATACTTTATGTTTGCTTATCTAAGCTGGACTATGTTGGCTGACTGGTACTAATTGACAGTAGTCAGGCAACGGGTTTGAGAAATGCTGGATGGGACTTCAGCATTGGTGGATCAACTGGCATGCAAACCTCACGGAATGTACAAAGACCACCTCAGGTTAGAGATAGGAAGCCGGAGGTCCTGTTGAATCAATCAACCTCTAGAAAAAATGTAGAGAGTGATAATCAACGGTCTTCCGCTTCTGGAACTATGCTTTATACTTCATCAGAGGTCTCCATGAGAAAAGATGCTAACCATGAAATGAAGCAAGAAAACTATCTTGAAGATGTATGGAACTGCTATCCCTTCCTATATATCCATACTGCTTTTGTTGCACATCATGGATGCGTACTTGTTATGTAACTTAGATCTGAAAGTTCGGGAGCTGAATATTTTGAAAATTATTTAAATTCAATCTAAAGTAAAAGTATTAAGGTATCTGAATAAGAGAACCTGCCTTGACATGGGAATGTAAGCTTTAAAAACATTTCAATTCCTTTGTGCATAAGCAAATATCACTTTGTCTTTGTTTGGCTATTACTGGAAAATCGCTGTAGTCTGGGGCACCTGGCTTTTGTTCTGGGCTTCTGATGTCAGCATTGAGTTTTTGATTATCAGATCTAGTTGGTTTCATGCACATTGCATATCATGAACTTATCAACAACCAGAATCTGAATTTTACACAGCATCTATGCCACGTTTGCAAATTTAATCACCCCAATAAAAATAATTCCTGGTGCAAATTTAACTCAACCTTGTGATATTATCAATTCTCTGTCTTGTGCAGAGTTCTGAAAATCAATATCTCAAACAGATATGAGTGGGAAAAGATTGAGATTGATTGAATGGCACGAACTTTATAAATTCTCGAAGACCTTCAGGAATGTGTTTTATTTTAGTAGTGCATTATGTAAAAAAAAATTTTGTTTCCAACCTACAGGAGGAAGTAAGCAGAACAGGAACTGTTGTTGTGCGATCTCCAAGAGTTCAGACGTCCTCTCTGTTAAGAAACCAAAGTTCCACGGTAGGTGTACTTTGGTTGAACTTGCAAAGTACTCGTGTCATGTTGTTTTGCTGTTAATACAATAAGGCTTCTATTGGCATTCCAGTCTAGCAGCACGTTTACCTCTGTCGAAGATGCTTCCATCAGTGGCACTGTTGTTTACCGTGGGCAGCATGATGATTCAGATTCTCCCCGAACCCCAAAGTCTAGATTGGGAATTCAAGAAAGGACTTCTAATGCATCTGTTGAAGACAGTTCTATAAACCTCGCAGAGGTTGTCATACTTCCTATTAACTTCTGTTTGCTTCCTTACATGCTCTGTCCATTACTAGTTTATAAAGTCAAAAACATCTGCTAAAATTTTATAATATTCCTCTAGAACCTCGATGTAGTTTAAACATGAACCATCCAACATTCACTTAAGCTTTATAATAATTGAAGCTCCATTTTATATGTTCTTCAATATTGAAAGATTATTCCAATTAGCTAACTGATCATGAAACGTTGTCAAATCTTTTACCAACAAATTAGTGGAACTATTTTATTTTGTAAGAACTCAAGAAGTTGAGAACTCTTTATTTCCAAAAAATAGTATACTTTTGAATGTCGATAGAAATCAAGTTTATTAGCATGCATTCTTGTTACCTGTTTTGCGTCTGTATGACATTGTTTTACTCTTTGGTTCTTAGCATGTTTTATGCAATGTTTCCCCTGATTCACTTAAAGCCTAATATTATTCTGAACGTCTAGAAAGATTTCTATATTGTGCATTTTATCTACAACTTAATTTAACAGGACAATATGACTATATTGCTCATTTATGCTATTCTATATAGGCGAAGGCTGCAATTCAAGCAGGAGCAAGAAAAGGAAATGTTAAGGAAAGGTCTATGTTCGGCAAAGTCAATAGGGATGTGCAGGAAAGCAGAAGAATGGAACAATCATCAACAAGCTCTGAATCGTTAAGGTAAATCTCATGCGCACACTACACATCTTGTGTTTGACGTGCTGCCACCAAAATGTTCCATTTGGAAAAGATTAACATCTGACCATAAATAATTCTTATAAAATATTTTTCCCTACTGTGAAACATGGAACCTCAACCCAGACACTCTCCGGATTATTTTGATGCACAAAAAGCTTTTTCTGGATCACGCCAATCAAGTGATGATGAAGACAATGCAAGAACTGCTGCAGCATCTTCATCAGCTCCATTATCCCTGCTTCTTATCCCATCAATTAAAGAGGTAAATACTGAGATTATTGCTCATTATAGACCTTCCTGGATTTGATTTTAGTATTGTTTTTTTCCCCCATTATCATTCTCAATATCCTAAAGATTTATGTTGATGCTAAATGTAAAAAAATCAACCAATAGAAGATATTAGGACATGTAACTCATAGGAAGAACTGAAAGTTTTAAAAGGCTTATACCAAGTATTGATTCGAATTGGACAAGACAATCACTAATTGATTAGAGTAAAGAATAATATCACGCTTAATGCTTAAAAGAGAATCCAAATTAGTATGAATTAACCATTCTTACTATATGAAAATAGTGATTTAAAATGGGATCAGGGGATGGCGGATGAAATAGCTGTCTAGTTGTAAAATGGAATTTTCTTAGGGATAGATTGGATTATAAGGAAGTTGAAATGGAAGTTCCACACTTAATTGTTTTGGTGAGACTGTGGTAGTGGAATGAACCATGCTACATGAGAACATATTAAGAATGAAAATAATTTATCATCTCGATGCTTTTGAGGGAAATTAGACTCGTTAGAGCCAGGGGTGGATCTAGGGGTGGGAAGGTTGAGCTCCAGCACTCCCAACAACCAGAAAATAATAATAATAAAATACAAAGATCCATTTTATCAATCCAGTTTGTAGGTCAATTTCGGATTATAATTCTTGAGTGTTGGGAAAATGCTCTTGATACTGTTTTGAAGTACTCATGGCGTACTTTGTAAAGCACATTTCAGTTTGTAACATCACTAAACGATGATGTCGCAATAGTGAGTTAAAAATTATGGGTTTAATAAATCCAATTCGTGGCCGTTGCATCTTTTGGCTTATTTTTGGGCTATATTTCTCGACAATCAGTTAGTTCTTAGTATCGTTTCGAAGAACTTGTGACCAACTATATGAACCGTTAAATGGTGGACTTAAAAGTAGCTAGACAGATATGGCTACTTAAAATGTGTTTACTAATTTTATTTTAAGAATGTATTGCATTAAATATGCAAATTTGACGGTAAGGCTCACTGTTCCCCCATTTTTGTCTTTTCATTTCTCTTGTACCAAGCCCCTCAATTGATTAATCTTGGTTCCGCCCCTGATTAGAGCTGAAGTGTTGTACAATTACAAAGAGATGTGGAATAAAAACTTAAATTGACACTAAAATTGTGCTGTTTTAGCACAGCGTACATGAAACAAATTCTGTTAGAAATGTTTTCTTGAAAGCTGATTGAGGCCTCTATCAAATCAGATGAAAGAATTGCTGCTTTTGAATGTGGACTCTGCATTTGTATTATATCAATTTTTTGAAAATAAAGTCTTGGAAGGCTTTGGGAGTATTATAGTGCTGGAGATACTCTGTATGCTTCTAAGAAGGTATAGCATTTCCACTTGAAGTAAATGGTTTTGAACACAAGTCATATTATTAAGTGGATAGATGCACTACAATTATCTTAAAAATATCTATGGTTGAGTAAAATTGTAAATACTGGCATTGAAATACCTTATAGTGTCCTTGTTTATGGCTTCCTTTCAATTTGATGTTGACGAAGTGGTTCCTTTGCTAGTGAGGATTCTCTTGCTTTTTGGAGCCGCGCTCATGGATATTTTAGATTTGCCTCTTTTGTACTAAGAAGTTTTGAAAAACTTCCTTGTACATCGTGACCTCAAAACTCTTGTTTTCTACATATTTTATTGGGCCAAGATAGATGTAAATAGCTTTAAAGCTTGTGACCCTCCAATTTCTATACATCCTCTGACTCTTTGTTTATGTTGTATTGAGAGAAGAAAATTTTCTCGAGCAAAATATGCTAGTTTACCAATAAACTAATAGTAGTTACCAAGCACCTTTCCAGGTTAGTGTCCCAAATGCACAGTATATTATTATTCAACTTGATTTTAATGTTCTAACTTTCCATTGCAGGCGATTGCTGATGATTCAAGAGGGTCAGTTTTCCAGACAGTGGCAAACTCTTTAATCGATATGGAATGTTCCAAGCCCGGGTCGTCTGAACTACTTGTCACTGGGTTGCTTCAGCGACTGGCAAGGTTTACCGTTTATATTATATTTTAATTTTCTGTTATTAATCTTAGGGTTACTGTAAAATGGCATTTAGCATGCACTTCTGACACGAAACCTAAAATATGCAGTTCAAACGAAACGTCATTGAAGGACCTGCAGGAGCTCGCATCCCGCATCTTTGCAAAGGGCAAGAATGAAATACCAACTACAAATGTGGAAACCGATAGCAAGAAAAAGCAACAAAATAAGGAGCTTCATTCAAATGCCAATATGAGCCCACTTGCAAGGTTCTTGCTCTCGAGGTTCGTAATAAAGCTACTGACCATTATTTATTTTGTAACATAACTATGTGGTATGCCTGTATTAGACCCAACAAGTACCTGATTAGACAACTAGAGCATGTTTTGTTGTGTTTAAAAGTTACTTTCTTGAAAAAATAAACTAAGGCTAACTTTTGAAAAAGTAGGGGCCTGTTTGTGATAGCTTTTGCTTTTCGTAGAAGAGCTAGCTTCCTGTAAAAGCTCTTGTAATCAAATAAAGCACTTCCAAAGAAAATTATCTATACAGGCATAAAAGTAGATTCTTAGTCTAAAAAACTACGCCTCAAGCTTTGTTAGTAAAGGCGGTAACTTTTAAAATTATGTTTGCGAAATAAGTTTGACTTCCTTCATAGCACACCAAACATGCTTATTATCCCATCGTACAATGTATCGATATAAAACACTGCGATTTGTTCCATATTTCTGCTTGGCTAAGCCACTACCTGTCTTGTTTACAAATGCAGATGGCAAGGCCAAGCTTCCCGCGATCTAAATACTTGAACTATGAGGTTAGATAAATATTTTTGAGTTATAATTTGTGTTCTTGTTTTCAGAATTTAAATTGAATTAATGTAAATATCATTTAAAGAAACTGTAATTTACATTCCCAGTCATTTCTTGGTCACATAGTTCTTTATGTTCTTTTCCTCCTCTAGTGCAGAAAGTTGGTGTACATTTAGCTTTGCTAATTTGATTTGTCTATGTGAGAATTCAATTTATTTTTTTATATAAAAATTGTAGTCGAGTTATTATTATTATTTGCTATGAATTTAATTTATTTTAGTAAAAAATTGCTAGTCGTTTTCTTTTACTTAAATTTTTGTGAACAAAAGCTTTATAAAGTCATTATCTCTGTTGATAGGTTGGATTGGACAGTATTAAACTTTACAACGTTGTTTAAGGATGCGTATGGCATACAACTAAATCCATGGATGTTAAATTCTCAATTCTTAAGGCGGCCAAAATTCCGAAAGGGTTTGCCTCCGTTTGATAGAGATTTAAAAAAAAAAAAATTCATTTTCAACTATATTTGCCAATAAAATAATTTAATTTGGACATATAACTCTTTCCTGATTTTTAATTATATATTTAAAAAAAAAATCAATTTTTACTCAAAAAATTTACATCAAATGGATCCAATATAAAATAAAAATGATAAATCCTAAACATCATTCAAATTTAATCACTTTATATAGAAACTATCGGCCATGATGAACACGATCTATCTCTGCTCAAAGTAGATAATAATTAGGGTGTGTTTGGTATGTATATTAGACAACATTGTGTAATATTTTAAAAAAAGAAAAATCAACATTTTTGATCTTCGTCGTTCAATGCTACGTGCCAAATATGTCCTTTTCATTCTAGTAGTTCGATAATGCATGATGATATTTCAAGGTTTCTATTCTTACAATCGTTGCGACATCCTTGCTGTATGTTCACCGGCCCAGTTGGTTTTTTTTATCGATTTTAGCGAAAAGAATCAATTAAGTGATCGAGCATTTAGTAAATAAAATTACTTTATTGTTGTGTTTGTAATGAAACAAGTTCAAATTACAATTTAAATTGGTCAAACGTACTTTATGTTCAAATTTATTGCCCACATTTTATCTACACATTGCAAGAAAACCGCTACCTTGCCCTGTCGGGCAATCATGAGCCCCACCTCGAATCTAATTTTTTGTTTTATTATTATGTTTTAATTTTAAATAAATAAGCAGAAATTTCATACATCAAATTTGCAACAATATGGATTCTCAGTGTCTCCATTCCCATATAATAGGAAAAAAAAAATCAAATAAATTTAAAATTGCAGCACTTTATTTTCTCAATTTGATTCTGGTGCTGATACAAGAAACAAAAGCAATAGCGAAAATGTAACATCATTTCAAAGAGAAATCAAATTTCACCTGAAGACGACGTACCTGCCCAAATTGACCCATAACTAGACATTTTTTTTCATGCAGCTTTGGAGTTTGTAGAATGTCTATGTTTTTACGACATCACCGCCTGAGATGCCTCCTAGCTAGAGCAGGTGCTCTTTTCGGGATGTAAACCTTATAGCTCACCTGGTAAAAGAAGCAAATGATAGTAGTATATAAAATACCATATATCTAAGATAATAGATTTGATCAAATCTAACTAAAACAGATAACTCGTGCTAAAAAATATCGGTTACCTCTACCATTTCACCACCCCTCATTACAGACATTCTTTTCTGCTCGAACTGTGAACCGTCCTTAGCTTCAATTTGCGGGTCCTTTAAGGTGTGCTCTCCAGAAGTTGGTTCAACACAAGTTGATTCCATGGTAGCAGAACTACATGCATTAGTAGCTCCTGCAACCTGATTAGGATTCGCTTTTGATGCAGGTTTAGTAATAACCGCATGAGCAGTAGTGGAAATTTCATTTTCAGAATGAATGGACAATGCCACCCCAGCAGATGGATGCATGGCGTAATGTTTATTGGTGCTAGGTTTTTTCCCAACATCTTCATTACCTGTTATATCTTTTTTAATCTCTTTGTGATGAGATAAATTCCTTTTTAATGTGGGCGTACTACTATGATCTGTTTCTCGAGTAAGGCACACCACATTAGAGCTATCCTGCTTAGTTGATTTGTTCTGAATAATATTAGCCCCTGCACTGGAAAAATTATTAACATCACTCTCATCATCAATTTTCTGATTAATAGTACATGTTTGAAGCCCCCCTCGGTACTTGCTCAAATTTTCCAAAGCTTTTTGCCTCAGAATTGACTCTAGATCTTCAGTTATTCTTTTCTCCTCAAAAGTACTTGAATCAACCTCATTTGACTTAGTATCCACAGTATTATTTTTTTGATCACTCCCCTCCATTAGAGTGAATGAGCGTTCCGTTACTTCTTCTCCTCTAACAGTTTCTAGTCGACTCTTCTTATTGGATTCACCAGGAGAATCATAATCTGACTCCCCTTTATGCCCCACATCATCACTTTCAATGCTTCTAGGAGAAGGGAAATCATTGTACACGATCTCTTCTTTATTCGGATCTGACCCACATTTGTTTTCCTCATTGTCATGAGGTTGTTCCACAACAACAATAACTGATCTTAGACGCCTAGAACTATTTGCAGTTGCCATTACCTCAGTTTGACTAACACTATGGTCATTATCCCGACTACACGAAGAATAACTAGGAGATCTAACTCTGCATTTTCTGTGAACCTTAACTGCATCCCTACCTCTAGCTCTTTCTATTTCCTTATCAAACATTACGTTTACCGTTCCTATCTCCGTAGTCCTGTCACTACTTCTACTTCGACATGTGGAGAAGCTCTGCGAATCAGAACTTGAAGAACTCACCCTCGTGTGTTTTTTGGACTTCCTTAAGGATTTCTTCTTAGGCTTAACATCATGGCTTCTTTTTGATATTTTTCTTTTTTTAACATCATGTGAATTCTTATTTCTATCAGGACTGATAGATCTTTCACGGGCTCTTTTTCTTCTAAGCTGTGAGCCAGATTTCGCTTTCCTACTCCTATAATCATTGTGCAAACTGGACAGGGAATCAGAAGCAGCACTCATAGAATTATCATCAGAAGAAATTGAATAATCTCGTCGAATCTTTTTATATTTACTTTTTTTGCTCTTATAACCATATTCTGAAGAGGAGGCTGAAATGCTAGCCGAATTTATTGACTTATCGTCCAAATCATGTCGATGGCCACGCTTCTTGGATTCATTTCTTCTAATCGTCTTCTTCCGTGAAACCTGTCCCCGTAACAGGTGCATTCACATAAAGATGGGAAAATTAAATAACAATTCAACATTTCTAAAATTGAATTTAGGTGAATTCAACCCAAGGAAAGCTCAATGTATTACTTGTTTCCCAATAAAATGAAGGAAAACTCGCATGATAAAATTCAATAGAGTTTAACACAATTACTTGTCTCTAACAATTTAATCTTTAAATTTGGGTTTTTCAGTTTTCAAAACACTCATAAGAAAATCGAGAAGACCATGCACTATTGATCTAAGAAACCCAAAACAATATGCATAAAAACGAAATACAAAATCAAACCTTTGAATTAACCTAATCAGATAATCCGTATACAAATACGAAAACCACAGTACACAAACGAACCTGAGAGTACTTCTTGGAGCTTTTCTTCTTAGAAGATTTTCGTTTAGAGGAAGAACCGGTGCCCCCCATTACGTTTTGATTCTTGTCGCCCTTCTTCTTCATCTTCCCGTCTTTCTCTTCAACCTGAAATTGAATATTTGATGAACGAAACAAATACAAACAGAAAGAAACAAATTAATGGTTACTGAAAACAAAAGATTGAGAAAACATAGATTAGTAGAACGAATTGGGAGAAAAAAAATCCCTCTTTTCTTGCTTAAGAAATATGCAATGTATGGAACCGATTGGACCCTCTATAGATAACATATTTGTATATATGCCCTTTATTTACTTTATATTTCTCTTTTACCCCCCATAGTCCCTTTACCCCTTCCTTATTCCTTTTCCACTTCAATTTTATTCTCATCTTTTGTTGGACTGTTTGGCGGAGTCGTGAACGTACTTGTGAAGGAAATGATCTTTACATGTAAATGAAAATTTCTTGATTGATTAACGAAGAAAATATGACAGAATCAAAAGTGGTTCTACTTTGCAACCAGATGAATTAACCGCCTGGAGCTTGTTTAAGAGTTGATTTTACTGCTATAATTATGACGAAATATTTCCAAGAGGTTAATTCATTGAAAAGAATACTACTTATGAAAATGTATAGAGAAATTTTGCAAATATTCAATCGAGTATGTACAATTATTTGTAACTTGACTAAAGACGTGGAGGATTATTCAATTATTCTAGATTTTAGAATATACTCCAAAACCGCCTTTGCACCCCCATTTCTTCTAACAATTCAAATAGCTCGAGTTGAGAAAATAAAAAATCACCCATATAGGCCGCACCTATAATTGTTCGGTAGGAATTGTTCTAAAAGTTTCAATCTAGCCATCAAAATAGGTGAGCAAACTGCAATGCCCTATTTACTGAAGAATAATACTATTTATCATTATAATGATGAAATATCGGTGATGTGACAACGTAAATGGAATAATAAGATAGGACAGTTCAATCCCCCTTCATCTCACGAAAATTAAATTGCACTATTCTATTATTCTAACTAATTTAGCACATCATCGATGTTTCATCATTATGATGATAAATAACATTATAATGAAAGACATATTTGGTACGCATTATTGAACATCACATCACTACACATGATATCGGGAAAAATAATTCATAAAACGTTTGATCCCCATTGTGAGTGATATATTGGGAAACACGGGCAACATCTCACGATCAAAATCTCCGGTAGAGAAATAATAAACTGAATCGACTAGACATATACATCATATAAACGATTAACATTATGCTGTGGGAGCTGAAGCTGCAGTTGGTGCAGGTGTATACCAACCACGCTGGATCTCAATGGCTTTCTTTCTTCTAGCAAGTCGGGACTTTCTCCTTGCTCCTGTATTCCGATGAAGTGTTCCAACTTTGACAGCTTTATCGATGATAGAATACGCCTCTGCAATCAGTGTCTCAATGGGAAGAACGTCTTCAGGTTGTGACTCGGGCTTCTTTCCAAGAACATCAATTGCTTCTAGAACCTGATAATGCAAGAAAAGAATTTGCAGAGCAGAAACAGCCAAATCGAACAATTTACAACTCAAGACCATGGAAAATTACCAGCCTATACACCCAAGTTCTATATTTCTCTGGCTCAAATTAAGTAATGCAATGAATTTCAAAAATAGTAGTTATCATTTATCAAAAACATCTTTTGACCCAGAATAACAAACATATTGCATAGCATTTCAATTTCATCAACTGTTTATTGACAACATAGAAGTGTACAAAAATCACACAGAGAACATATTACTTCTACATCAACAATTATGCAACAAAACAGAGGTTCCTAAATAAATTGTAAGTTAATAATATAGACATTTTGCTAGAAAAATCATTGTGCATCTCTCCTCGTGCTTCTTTATGCAACATGCATTGTTCGAATATCAGCAAGTCAAAAACTTCACGCATAAGCACAAATTTACACCATAGTTGTCATACGTACCATATTGCTTCCTTCACTACCTTGGCTGTAAGAATTGTCAGTAAAACGTTGTTTTATTGACACTAAATATGGATATAATTAGGGCAATTTGAGTGGCGCAGTAAATGGTTATGCAAAATTTAACATCAGTGATTTTTATGCAAGTACTGGTGGATCCAACAGCAGAAATCTCAAGTTTTCCTCAGAAGTACAATTTGCGCAAGGAAGTCATGCTAAATAGTGAAGTAACTTCACTTTCACGACATGAATCAAGACAGAAGTAATTTTTCATTCTCATTCCCTGGCAGAGGGATCTCATCTAAATTTCTTGTTTTCAGTCAATCATTTCTAATTCAGCAGGTCATGCATTTTCAAGAAGCATCCCAATTTCCAATTTAAACCTTCGACCAGAACACTTGTACAGTGCAACAGACCTGCATCAATTTGTAAACCTTAACTACGTAATAGTGTTTTATGCTGCTTTGATATTGATAAATTTTTAGGGCTTCTCTTACCATTCAATACGGTAAACACAAGTGAAACATCTGGACAAGGAATCTGCTTCTTTTATTTCCATTTTTATCTAAAACCCACCAGTTCCTAGTTATGGGTCAGGGGGAGCTTGGCAAAGATTTGATAAAATTGGAGAACATCGGGAGGGAGACATAGCAATTTGTCATTACTCAGCTATTTTGAGAAATCATGACTCCTTTGGTTATCAAACCAACAATTAGCCCCTGTACACATTTCTGCATGCTTTGCCTACCTCTTCAATCCAATGCAAAGTTACAAACATTTTTGTTGAACGCCAAAAAAAAAAAGAGAGGCTCTGTTGACAAACAACGATCTTTAGGTTATCAAACCAGCTATCAGCACTAAATATATTGAACATGCACTGCTGCAAGAGGCCTAGCGCTTAATTAACACAAGTAATACTTTCGTTGATGTTCCATAATAAGAAAACAAAATAGGACAAAAAATAAACATATCCTGAAGTTAAAATTGAAAAATAAATTTAAAAGGCCGCTTTCTTCCATTTCAACCTCAAAAAAGGCCCAAAGTCCTCAAGTTGTGAAGTGCAATCGATAGTAAGCAGGAGACCTCTTAGACTCCCAATCTACGGATTAGTCTCCTTTACCCTCGGACTGTCACCGCTTCACTGGCATATTCTAATACTTAGATTTCAATTGAATTACACGTCTTTCAATATTACAAGCACAAGTTTATGTACGTGTTTGATTAATTCTGACGACAATGCAACATTCAGCTTGTTCAGATAAGATTATAAGATGCTTTTTGCAGTTTATAATCTTAGCCAAACATGCTCAATTGTCTAGGCAAAGCACATTATCTAAAAGTAAACACAATGGAAATACACAAATCTATACGACTCCAAGATTAAAGAGTAACTGGATAATTGAATAACAGAATGCTGTAAGTATTCATGATTACGCAAATTGACTAACCTTCTTCATCCGAGTCCTAATCTCAGATTTCCGCGCCTTGTTGTAAATGCGCCTCTTCTCGGCTTGGCGAGCCCTTTTAGCAGCCGAGTCCGCCTTTTTCTTAGGCGAGGCTTCACACACGATAGAGCGCCGAAGTGGAACTTGAACCGGGCTCACCAAGACCAGTCCTACACCAAATCAAACAATTAATCAAAAAACCCACAAGTCTAACTCAACGAAAAATGGAATCTTGAAAATGGGTTTTCTATTTTTTTTTTCCCTAACCTTTGGAGAATGGGTTGAGGGAAGTGGCGGAGGAAAAGCTGAGGGGTCTGAAGGCGGCATTGGCGGCACTTGGAGTTCTGGCAATAGAGAGGTTTTGGAACATTCCGGGAAGGCTACACGATATGCTATGAATCACTGCTCCAGCCATTGCTGTGCCTGTGCGTGTGAAGCTCAATACAGAAGGAAATTGAAATTTCTGTTCGTGACGAAGAAATTATCCAGTTAGTTGCCTTATCAATCTTATCCAAATCCACGGGACAATTCACATTCATGTTGTGTGAACTTTGGGCTTTGTTTGGAGAAATGGACAGAGTCAAAAGTACAGTTTTGGGCTTTACTTATCACTTAAAAGTTATTGCTTATTTTAAAAAGGGCACTTTGCTTGAAAATATGTAATTTATTAAGAATTGTAACTAGACAATTTGGGTATGTGTTGAAATCGTTAACTCGTGTGTATTGTCAGCTTTGAGAGAGCAGGTATACATTTTACCTCTCGCGAATTTTTTTTTCATTCGAATTCAAGATCAAAAAAATTTAAATTGAATTCTGATACCAATTGACCAACTTGCCCAGTTACGCGTTAACAAAATTGCCAACAAAAGAAAAATTGAAATGACACCTATTTTTTCAAATACTTTTTTATTCACTTGATTTTTGAAATTGGATCCCAAATGTTCCATAAACATGTAATTAACCCAAAACGAATAGGCTGCCAACACAATTGTAATGAGTTGTAGTAAGAACATGCATGGGCTTCAATAGGCATTGAGCCCACTTTGCAAGCCCAAAACATTTAAGAGTTGAACTTTTCGGCCCATTAGTAAAGGTAGAAACTGGGCCCACCACACAAAAAATTACATAATAAGCATTTATTACTATAATTTGCACGTGGATTCTCACCGAGTAATACTATTTATCTAGACTCATCACCATGTGTTTATACGTCAATTAAGTAACATTCATCAATCGTAATTATAAATGAAAATCATATACCTATATTTAAGATGACAAATCAATTAATATCACTTAATTTTCACATCAAGATAAAAGAAACCCGAGTGTCAAGTTTGTCTAGAAATTATTTTTCAAGTTTTTTAGCAATGAAAAGCTGTCGAGATAAAAGAAACATGTGTACGGTGTACCCGACTCACTACTCTCTTTTTTGTCTAATTTCCGTTCAATTTAACGCACCAAACATGTCATTCGAAATCAGCTAAAGTGGACCCCATGGATACTCCTAGCCTCTTGTCTGTCAAGCGTTTACCTTCCGCATGACAAGTCCAATCCCTAGTCTCAACTGATGTATAATTCAACGAAACCAGAAAATAAAACACAGTACACCGCAAGAGTAAGAGAAATCTTGCAGACCACATTGCATTTCACACGTTACAATTTACATATGTATCACCCTACCTCCACCCCTACGTATTAGTGGTGCTTGATTAGCCCTTTTGGTAGAGATTTTTCTAAAATCGATTATGTGAAAAGTGAAATTTTTTGAGAATGTGATTTGTAAGATAAGAAAAAAAAAAGTTCGGGGTCTACGTGCAAAATTATTTTATTGAAAAAATATATTGTTGAAAATGATTTTGGAAAAAATAAAACTCAAACTGGGGCTTAATGTTATTATGAGCATGTTCGGTGTGGTTTAAAAGTCAATTAAAATTGAAAATATAGTCGTTATTGAGTCTCAATCGTCTAATAAAAGTCAATAATAACAACTAATTTTTCAATTTTAATATCTACCGAACACGCCCTATGTGGAATCTGTCAACTAATTGATCTTCGTGATAAGGTTGTCGCGAAATTGGAAAGTGGACAAGAAGCCATCAATAGAATTTTAAATATACTATCATCATAGAAGAGACAGAGGTTATAGAAAATCGGGGTCTGCGATTTTTCTATTATAAACTTCTTTTCATCGTAGTGAATTATTACAGTGACGATTTAAAATGCTGTCTCACACTGAGATGAACCTCTATAAATTTTGTATGTTCTTGTGTGTCTATTTGCTTTCTACGATTTTATCTCTCTCACTCGTATAGAATTAAGGTTTCTAATCTCTACACCTACCCCCACCACCCATCCCTTTCCACTTTTGCATTGATAACATTTTGGTACAACACAAGTATACAAATAAGTAAAAGGGGTGCTATGTATTTTTGCCAATCTGCATACAAGTTCTCTCTTTTCATCATAGTGAAATCCAAAGGATTTGCACTTATTTGGCACATCGGCGTGCAATGCTATAATCCGTGAAATTTGACATTTGCAAACAGCCAAGCCCATACACCCAAAGTGGAGGCCACTGATTTCAATGTTGAAACATAAACTCGTCACGCTTTCCATTTTAAACGATATAACACCACTTGTCATCATCAATCATCATGAATTTTTGAAGCTTTTCGTCTAAGAGTATTGTGACGATCTAATTGTGTACACTCATCTTAAAGTCATTAACGTTACTCGTGAAAAAGTCGATTTTTACCCTCGAGTGGTTGTTACGATTGGTACATTGAAAATCGGTCGCTTGATTGAGTCACATTACAATTTTCATTTTCATTCTTCCATTCATTTTCAACCATACATTTTTCAATAAAATAATATTTTCCATCACATCAATAAATTTTCTTTTTTTTTTCAATCACACATTCTCCATCAATCTACTATTTCAAAATAATGTGGCTCAAACATACCCTAAATATATCCCTTGACAGCATCAGAGTAGGCACCCCATCTTGAAAGACCCTCAATGCAGATGGGAAACCTAGTGAGGTTACTTAGCCCCTGTTTGACACCCATTTATTTCTCATTTGTTCTCTTTCTTCCTTTTTAACTACACATTCTTCAAATAAAATAATATTATACACAAATATAAAAAATTCCATCACTTTTTCAAACACACACTTCCAATTGAAAACTACGACAAGTGCAGTTGAAAAAAAGGGGTCGTCATGAATGTTGGTCTTAGTAGTGAAATGTAACGATATAGTTGTATACCCAAAATGGTTGTTACGAGTGTATTGAGTATTATTTCTTTGTAGGGAGTTGTTGCATATTCCTAGTTTGAACAATTTCGATTTGGTGACAAATATTAAGAGTGAACTGAGACAATATCAATGTATTTGCGTGTGTAAACTACTTTCTTGTTACTTCATTATTTCGAGAGGTAAGCCAACATAAACTTATTGTCGAGTGTCGACTAGTGTAAAAGGGTCCATAGACATGGCGAATTAGGACCACTTGAAGAGGTTGTAAATTTGGACAAACTTCTTGTTACTTTCAACCTCCCTATTTGGGCATCCCATGTGGGTGAACACCCACAACAATGTTCATTTATTGACTTCTTGTTTTCTCATGGAAAATTTGTCGAGTGCCAAGATCTTCTTAGTTAAGAAGAGAAATATATTTGACATGATTGTGCTCAATGGAATTAACCACCGAACATTAATGTGACAAAAGGTTTCAATCGAAGCCGAGATGTTTTCTTAAAATATCAAGGCGAGAGGCAGAAGAAACTGGGATCGATGGTGAACTAGGTCGAATTGGAGCAAGAATGGTTGAGAACATATTACCCAACTTATACGACAAGGAGTGAAACAACATCTCGATCGACACTTCTGTGTGATAATCACTCTAGTTCGACTCTTGGAATCACATCCAGCTCTGCTCGCAAAACTCAATCAATTCACCTACTTCATTGTCCCTAATTCTCTCTATTGAAATACGATGGTTACATGTTCGTCATCGATTGGTTATTTCTCTTGGTTCGCATCCCTTC